>VYZV01021230.1:232238-242452 GCA_013401275.1 Pandion haliaetus | reverse complement strand
AAAAAAAAAAAAAAAAAAAAAAAGGCCTATTACAGGGACGTGGCTGTTGATGTGAATGGTGGTACATACCTCAACCATGAATACCACCACAGAGTGAGTNCCTGCCAGGTGAGCAGTTATTTAGAAGGAAATCCACCAAACAGCAAAAGTTAAGAGCTCTGTTCCATCCCGGGCATTTAGTATACTAGTCCCAATTTCCTTAAGCCATGAGCAAAGGACAGTACCAATCCTTTCAAAAAAAAACAAACCCAAAACAAAAAACAAACATAAAACCCAATCAGTTAAAATCTGGCTTCTCAAAGCCTTTATAAAACCTAGATGCCCTCTTCAGTTGGTGCATAAGAAAATCCTAAAAATGCATCTGAGGCACTGGAGCTGCTGGCTGCTAGGTCAGGTGTATGGGTGATGGAGGTGGAGATCGCTTCTTGGGTGAACTCTGGATCAAAGTGTCGCAGATCAGCTGGACCAGCCTAAGCCAAGGAGCAGAGACATGCATAGTCATTTTGAGTGAGCAGACACCAACCAACCACTTGTGTTCGGACAGTAACACAGCTGCTCTTCCAAAACCATTATCACCACAGCATTTGCAGTCCCTAACCTGCATGTCAGCATAAGGCATCTGGAGAGGATTCCTTTTGCACCACTATATAACAGTTAGCAGCAGAAATACCTACTTACCACATTGGGGTTGAACGGAGGAGTGATCCTCTTGTGGTACAAGTCGTCCCAGTTTATTGGGCTGAAGAACACATGGTTCTTTATCTCAATCTGCATAGAAAGCAGTGGGGAAAAAAAGTCAGTCTTCTGCCAACCCTCCTTTTCCAGCACCTGCCAGCTGGTTTCATAGTATTAAGTGGTTGAAGCAAGACTCAGAGCTACCACATATCCATGTAGAGGCCATGTAGCAAATCATTAGTACAGGAGGGTCATGGTCCAGTAATCCCTTGAAGGGAGATGACACCATCACACATTGGTGTCCTAGCTTGCCACCACACCTTGAATCATACTGTTTCCCTTTGGAAATCCAAGTCAACCCCATATGCCTCTTTTAGGGGGCTGGAGAGACATAAGTGTGCATGGAAAGCTTTTTCCAAGGCAGTGCTGTTACCATAAAAGAAAGGCTCAGAACAGAAATGTTTCCTATCCATTCTCCCTCCTGATCCTAATGGAGGCAACCTACAAAGTCTGTCTTGGCACCCAGCCTCCTCTTCTGGTCCTTGTGGAGAAGTCCCTGGAGGATGTCACAAGCTGCCACAGTCTTGCTTCCTTGGATCTGGAGTGGCTTGTGCAGAATGTTGTCATACATCTGAGACACATCCCGGCTGTAAAAGGGAGGCTAATTTGAAAGAGAGGAGAAGCAGCCAGGTAAAACATGAGCTACCACAAGGAACCACACACAGATCAAAATGACTCTTGCAGCAAGTAGATAAGGGAGACCTGCCATATCTCAGGTATCAAAACAGATATCTCTCTGTTCAAAGGGTAATGGTATGATTGAAGCAGGTCATCTAATTCAAGATTCAGTTGTCTGTGTCAGGTGCCATGTGAATATCAGACCAACCTCACATCACAACTTTCAAAAATAAACTCTCCACCATGTAGCATAAAACAGCTTCCAAACTTACCAGTCCAAACAGCATCTCATAGAGGACAGCTCCTAGGCACCACCAGTCTACTGTCCTGTCATACGGCTGCTTCTTTAGCACCTCAGGAGCCAAGTACTGGGAAGAGTCAGAAGTAAATATTTGAGTCCAATTATAAAGGAAGGGCTTTGTCCTCATAAGTACACAAACCCGGCTGCAGTTCAAACTGAGCAAGTGCATTAGGAAGGACACAGATGTGTTTCCTACTATGCTTTGATAGATTCTCCACTTGCTTCAGAGCAATGGGTTTGAAAAGACACCTACTAAACCCCCCAAAGTGTTTTTCAGGGCTACCAAAAGTTCTCTTCCTATACAGGACTTCTACAAGGATTTGCCACCCACCACAACTCAACCAGAAAACCTGTCCTGCACTGACATATTACACCTCTAAGAGGCTCCTGTGGTTTTGAGAAACCTGCAGTTTTCACTCCCATTAAGTCTGTCCAAAGCAGCAAAACTACTGATAAACACCACCAAGGAGCAACTGGGAAGAATTCAAGTGGCCTGCAGAACAAGCAGCACACCAACTCTGGTCTCACACTGGATTATCTGTGTACTATTGGGCTCCCTACCTAGGGCAGGAAAAAAAAAAAAAGCAAACCACAAAAAAACACCACACATTAAAAGCCACAAACCTAAGCTCAAATGCTCCTGCTTGGTTCATGCTGTACTATTGCATAAGTGGGTCCCCACTGAAAGCAGAGGGCTACCACCAGGAAATTCCTGCCCAATTCTGAGCTTGAATACTGAAAGGTACCTTGTTTACAGACCCTTCTTCAACCTGTCTGAGGAAGGGCAACAGGACAGGTGTGTTACGTAGGCCAAAGTGCTACCAAAATCCCCAGCTCAGTAAAAAGCAGGAAAAAAGCCTCCAAGAAGCCAAACTGGAGATAGGTTTTAGCAAAACCTAGTTGAGGTGCATTGGAGAAAAACATTTCCTCCCCTCTGAGCAGTGTTCACTTTCCAGAGGAGAGCCTGGTTCTCTCCTCCACACAGGGTGTTTTGCAGGTCCTGCTTATCAAGGACATACAGAAGAACACAGCAAGGTCCTGTGTATGTCAGTACCAGCAGGCTCCCTGTTCTGCAGCTCCAGGGTGTTAGAGCAAGTAAACAGCCTGTTCACAGGCTTGCTAATGGGCTCCCAGGTCAAGGTTGTCTCCACAGCCACCTGGAGCAGCCCGTTTCATAAGACTGGCCATTTCTGAGCACAGGGACCCCTGCCCCTGATAGCACAGCAAATTTAGAGTACTAATCAGCTGTTACAGGTAAAACCGTCTCTGCTGAGTAGGAAGGCCTTATCTGAACTCCAGCTTCAGGCTGACAACGTCAAAGAGCCCAAGATGGTCTAATTCACAGAGCCCGTATTTTGAGATGTGAGCACCCACACAAGTCTGAGACCCAGAGTAGCAAGTCTCTGAAGGCTTTCAGCCCCCAGGTGACAATGAAACCCCAGCACGTGCTGTACCTCAGGAGTGCCACAAAAAGTAGAAGTTGTCTCCTCTTGCTCCATTCCTTCTTTACAGAGTCCAAAGTCTGTCAATACTATGTGTCCCTAAAGAAAAGAGAAATTTCAGCTTGGCCCACTCTTTCTGGAGAAGACAGGATTTCCAAGCATTGGCCTTCACATTGCATCTCAGGTATGTTTTAGTTCCCCACTGCTCATCTGCTTCCCCTCCCTCACCTTCTGGACATCCTGTAGTACAATACAGGAGCCTATAGAGAAAGTAGAGTCCAGATTTTTTTTTTTTTTCATTTGTCTACAACTGCATAGCTATGAGGAGATCCAGCACTGCTGTGCTGTGCCACCGCTTTATCCCAGACCCAGTTCATATAGCAGTCACCACCAGAGTAGCAGCAGTGACTTGCTCTTAGCACCCCTGATCCCTGCCCATAAGTCAGGTCCCAGCTCGTGGGAACAAGCTGAGAGGGCCTCAAGTGTGCACTTCTGCAGAGAGCAGGCTCACTCCCTCTTGCAGCATCTGCACAGAAATGCAGTGGTGCATACATGCAAAATCCATGCAATGAAGTGAACTGTAGCCCAGCTTGCAGAGCCATAGTCCTCCATTTATGATCCTGATGCTTTAAAGTCAGAAGGAATGCAGCACGAGCTGTGAATATACCTGGCAATCCAGGAGAATGTTCTCAGGTTTTAAGTCCCTGCAAGGCAAAAAGTGCTGTTTGAGCATATTTGGCCAGATATTTAGAAAAGCCAGACCTGAAACAGCATCAGCTAAGAACAGGAGCTAACAAATTTCCCAGTCCATTTCACCAAGACCTTCCCAAAGCACATATTGCCAGTGTTGGGTACCAACATAAACACAAGCAAACATAGAAAGACTGCTGTCATACAGGATCAGGTGTTAGCCTGCATTTCCCTGCATATCTATGCATAAATTGTTACTGAAAGAGAATTCCTTACTTTTTGAGCCAGGTTTATTTTAGATCTTTACACTTAACCATTCTCCCTCCTTCCCACTCTCAGCCTGGGAGTATTTATTGCCCATCAGGTCCCATGCAGACAGCACCCCTCTTGTAGGATAAAGTGCCAGTAGCACACTGTCTTGTCTGGAGTAGGAGATTCTTCAGCTACTCCAGCCCTGCATTTTGCAGGGCCCCAGTGAAGCCCTTTTCCTCCCCAGCACTGCACACAGCCTGGCTGGGCAGACTTGGTGCCCCTGCTCTCCCCAGCAGGACACGTGCCTCACCTGTAAATGATGTTTAAGGAATGCAGGTACCCAATTGCACTAGCGACTTCTGCAGCATAGAATCGGGCCCGGGGTTCACGGAAACAGCGCTCCCTTTGCAAGTGGAAGAAGAGCTACAGGCAGATGAGAGGGTTGATCATTTCTCCTCTAAAAAAACTGAAGGATATCTGGAGCAAGCCTGAAAGCCAGCTACTCAAGTGAAAACTGATTTGCAGCAAGTAGCACATGAACAGCAACGAATAAGCCCAAACCAAGTGGCTTTAAGCAATCTAAACACCTTTCTAGAAATGGCTTCATTTGTCCTCCTGTTATGTCACCACCTCACTTAAGAATTCATTCCCCCCCAAAGTGGTCATCTGCTGATGTAGTTAAGCTTCCTAGCTTGCTACAACCCACAGGCCGATTATAGTAGTAGTATGGCCATGAAAAGTGGTACATGCATAGCTGAACCCAGTAAGATCCCCAATATGAATTCTATTTAGGCAAGACATCCATGTTAATAGTATCTTCCAGCCAGTTTCAGGTAGCACAGAAAAAGACAGCTGAAAAAGAGGTAAGCTTCTACAGGACAGAAAAAGAAATCTAGCATACTGCAATGGCATCACCCAAGTGGTAGAATAGGATCCAGAGCTGGCCCACAACTGCGTTTTGCCAAAATCAGTATTTCCCATATTCTCCACAGAATTTTAAAACGCCCCTAACACATGCTTTTCTCAGTATCCTTGCCTTGGGAATCATCTGACACAGTTCATAGCCAGCAAGATCTTCACTCAATTTACAGGTGAGATAGCATGCCAGCTACTCCTGGCTGGTCCTTGCCAGCAGACAAAGCAACATTGTACTTCAACATCATTATCTTCTGACCAGAAACAGTTTTAGGCAATAAAGCAGCATGTTTGGGAAGGACCAAATAGAGGATTAAAATAAAGCCTGTAAGTACACTCACCTCTCCTCCATTTACATAGTCAAGCACAAAGTAAAGCTTCTCCGAGGTCTGGAAGGAGTAATGGAGTCCCACAAGGAAGGGGTGCTTGACATTTTTCAGGAGCACGTTGCGTTCTGCCATGATGTGGTTTTGCTATGAAAAAGCAGACAAGACATTTGAGTTTCAGGAAAGGGTCCGGTGCAGTCTGCTGTAGGGGCTCACTGCTGTTTAAGACAGGTGGAAGCTGGGAGCCCAAGAGGGTCATCTCCAGCCCAAGGAAGGTAACCACTCTCTCCTATCTGACCTGATTCACCTCAGTTCCTCTCCATGTTCCCATGGCACAGAGAAATTCATGTTTAACATTGAGTTGTCTACATGGATGCCAGCCACAAGATAGCTCAATTGCATTACCAGGGTAGCTTATACACTGACCGCTATTTGCAGAAGTGGCCAAGGAGAGCAGACATACCTCCTTTTTCTTTAGGATGGTTTTCTTATGCAAGACTTTCACTGCATAAAAAGTCCCATCACACTTGCGTTTGGCCAGGAGAACCTGCAACAGAAGGTCCTGGTCACAGGTTTGTCTCACCTTCTGCCATTTGGTTAGTGTTTCCTCATTGTATTATCACTCACAAGAGTGTTGAGCTAGAGTACAGCTTCAGAGGGTCAGGTACAAAGTTTTAAAGACCAAGCTCCAGCCCTCTGACCTCCCAGCACTTTCTCATTGCCAGGAAAAAAAGCACATGACATCTCCACATATATCTCTTACACACCCAGTAGAAAATAGTTTTAGAACATTTGGCAACAATCCCATTTAAAGTGAATTCTTGCTATCTCACAAGGTACAGATTTGCCTGGAGATCTTTTGCTAGCTGAACAAGTCTGAAGCTTATTTTGAATCAATTACTGCTCCTCACCACCTGAGAAAACACCTCACACTTCTGTCCTTAGAGAGGCTGCAGGACAGCTCAAAGTATAAGAATGGACTATGAAAACCCTACTTCAGGTCTCATCTGGTCTCAGTCCCACTCAGGCCAAACTCCTCAGGGGAGGTGCGAGCAAAGGACACAGCTAGAAACCCCTTCACCAAGAAAATCCCTTTCCAAGCTGCCTCTAAAGAACTACAGCCCACCTGTACAAACCCACTTACTTTTCCGAAGCTTCCTTTGCCAATAACCTTCAGGAAGTCAAAGTCTGTTGGCTTGGCACTGTTGGGCAAGAATGAAACAAGTTAATGTTTCTGGGAGAGAAATGTGCAACAGCAACACTACCATCAAATCAGAGTTCATTCTTGGAAACACCAGTGTTTGTGAAAGGGATTAAAGGGCGCTGGACAGGTGACCCTCACTCCCAGCAAACAGCAGATTTGCACTGTATATGTCAGTGCACCCAGCAGAGGATGAGCTGTCACTCAGCAACCCACCTGCTGAACACAGCAGCCGGTGAAAGCACCTGTCAGGAAGTGGCACCTTTGCAGGGGACGCAGTTTATCCCCACTTCTAGAGAAAGATAGGGAGCCAGCAGTGACAAGGAAGATCTTCCCTTACTACCTCTCAAGGGAGGTGGGACAAGGGGCTGCAGTCATGGTCAGGAAAGGATGATTATTATAACAGGGACCAGCTATAGCTGAATGTCTTGAAAGCTGGTGCGTTGGTGATACACATGGTATTAAAGGCCAAGTAATGTAATTGTTAGGACTTTTGCAGACACCACCTACGCAAGACACAGGGACCAACTGCATTCCCCTGCCAGATCTCTTCACCGCATGCTCCACACCCTACCTGACTTTTGCAGGGAGCTTACTTTGGGTTAGCAGAAGGTCCAAGGTTGATGTTGTCAGTTGGTGTGGGAGGCTAGAGAGAATAACAATAATATTAGTCACAAGGACCATGCTGCAGGTTGTGTTTTGCTTTCCTCAATACAGCATCACTTGCACAGAGCCATTGATAAACAGTGATCAGCAAGAGAAACAATTGATGCTTTGGCAAACTTCTAAGTGATGGGGAAAGGGAGAACAGAGCTATGCACTAAAGCAGTATTATCTCCAAGCTGGAGTCTGTACTAAGCTACTCTGTGCTGAAGTCCTCATCCCATACTTGCACAAAAAAAAAGTACTAAGTGACTGCTGGGGTCCTGACTTGAGGCTTTCAAGACCTGCTGTGCTGCCACACTGCATGGTTCAGTTGCTCACTGCAGCAGAGACAATGAGGTGCTAGGCAAGAAGCCCTGTGCACAGCTCTGAACCAGAGGAGCACTCCTGCAGCAGGACATCAGCATCCCTCCCAAACCCTGCAGCCCTCTGCTCACTCCCATTAAGCCCCAAAACTGCCAGGTCTGGAGCCTTGCAAGTGGCCTTATGGGTATTCACCACACACACACACACTTCCTCGTCTTCCTGCTGCCCAGGAGTCTTCCCCTCCCCAGACTCTGGGAGCATTATGCCTGTCCAAAAGGCTATATAGGGCCTCTCTGCCATCCTTTTTCTCCACCCAGCATCACTCATAGGGACAAGGCAGCAGTAAGACTCCTAACAGGCTAACACAGACTCTCCTTGCTTTTCTCCTACGGGCACCAGCTCTCTCTTCATCCCAAAGGTGAGGACTTGCTGGCTCAGAGCCATGATCTCACCTGGGTGCTTTTGTCGGGGCTCCGGGAACGATCCATTAAAAAAGCAACTCGTTCAGCACTTGGGAAAAGAGCAAGCCAGTATTGAAAACAGAATCCAAGAGAAACACAGCTTCCCACCATGAACTTGCCAGGCACCAGCACAGACCCCAGTGTGTGCTCCCCTCCATCACAGGAGACCTCAGCTGAGTTCCCCAGCTACCTCCTCAGTTGCACTGCTACTCCCAAGGGGTTGGGGTGCGCAGGCTCTCAGGGAGGCAGGGGACAGTGGGTGCATGCTGACTGGAGATGGGGGGGAAAAAAAAAAGGTTCCTGGGTGCACAAGTGATTTGAACAAGAACAAACATATTAAATGCCATAGTTAACCCTTGATTTGCAATAGCAGAAACTGGTCAGAGCACCAACACATCAAGATCAGCACAGCTCCAGCAGCAACACAGCATCAGGGCCAGACAACGTTGCAGCCCTCCTGGCCATGGTCAGACCCCTCTTGAGGCAGATGCAGCCCCCACCCCACTGCAGTGGGATGCTGTAGCATCCAGCCCTGCAACCCAATGAATGTACCCACAGGGCAGCCAGGAAAGTCCAGCAGGATCTGAGCACCACATGCCATCTGGGCTGGCTGCAGCTCAAGGCCATTCCCCTAGGGCAGGGCAGACCAGGGCAGTTTGGAGCTGTTGACATTGAAGGGAAGAAGGGCTGGCCACAGCAGCCAGGGCTGGCTCAGTAAGCAGAGGCATTGAAGCACAGGGCTTTCATCTACGCAGTGCAGCTGCTGTTGGGGCTGGAGAAGTTGGACTTGAACAACACTTGTTGGTTCAGATCCACCCTGCTCAAGCATCACTGGGGAGGGATGGGTCCTGCCACCCCAGAGATTCCTCTCTTTAGTTTTAAGGGTTCCCCCAAGCTCCTTGCAAAAGCCAGGAGTAAAGAGATGGCAGAAGAAAAAAAAAAAAAAAAAAAGGGCAAAAAAAACCCCCAAAACAGCTCTTACCCTCTCCCCTGCCCCCAGAGAGCTTGTCCATTCCCCCTCAGCCCCACCAAGATCTCATACACTACAGGAGGCTCTGAAGGCTGTCATCCCCTCAGCCACCCTCCACCCTACTTCTTCCAAAAAGGGGGCTCAGAGCTCCCACCAGCCTCCCCCACATCTCACCTTTGGGTGCTCTCCCTCTCTGCCCCCATGCACCGCCGGGCACAGACCCACAGCCATCCCAGAGCTCCTCTTCTCTGTGGCCAGGCTGACCATGGCAGGAGATGCCGGACGGCAGCGGGTGCTGGCGGCTGTCCCCGGGACTGCCCACATCTGGCTGGTGCCAGCCAGCTCCATTCACCACTGAGCCAGCGCGAGGGTTATCAGGCTGAGCTTTTAAAGGGCTCTCATCCCACTGGGAGGTTTTCATACTCACTATGAGCAGAGCCTGGAGCCAGAGGCCTTGATGGTTTGTCCTATCCTCTCACGGCTGTGCTTGATGAGTTCTGCGAGGAAAGTTGGAGCACCGAAGCCGATTAGCTGGCAGCACGAGCACAAGTGCACAGAGGCACGTTTGTTCTTCACCGACCTTGCTCTTCTCTCCACAGCCGCCCTCCTCCCCCTTCCACCCACGTACCAAAATAACCAGGAAATTATAGGAACCAGGACAGCTCCCCTCCCAGCCCTGCCAGGAGCCCTCAATAGCTCACAGGATAGGGATAAGTGCCACAAAACAGACACCCTCTCCCATGACAGAGGGGACTCAGGCTAAAGCACCACTCTCAAGCCTCCCTAAGCCACCCTTGGGTCCCCAGGAGGTACAAGGGGCATGCTCACAAGGACGATGTTGTACTGGGATACGTCACGCACTTGGCACATCCACTGCCCCTTTCATTCAGGGCTCTGCGAGTAATTAGGGACATGAATGAAACCTTTCAGGCCCCTGCAGGAGGTAAGCCAGCACACAAACATTGCAGCAAGTTAAGTGACTCGCCCAAGAACATGCAGCCAGTGCCAGAAGCTGGGATTCCCACCATGGAGCATCTCTGCTGCTCAGCTGTACAGGCAGTTGCCAGCACCCATCATCATCATCACCTCTCCCTTCAGAGAGGCAAGGTCCTGAGCCTGCCCGCTACCGCACAGGCTGAGCAAGAGAGAAGCCTGAGAAGTACAACCTGTATGGAGGAGTTGCTTGTTTTGCTTAGGAGCAGATAACAAATATTTTGAGACTCAGTTTTACGCCCCAGCTCTGCCCTAGTTTTGCTACTGGAGGGAAAGAAAGAATCAAAACATTCACAGAAACACATACTTCCCGCACCCCATCATGCCCCCTCCCCCCCCCC
>VYZV01021230.1:220050-232229 GCA_013401275.1 Pandion haliaetus | reverse complement strand
CCCCCCCCCAAAAAAAAAAAAACAACCAAAACCAAAAAGCAGCCCTTTGTAGACACAAGCAAGTTGTCATCCTGGAATAGCTCTTCTATAGACCAAGGAATTGGCAGCACCAACTGCCAGAGCCCATCTCCCCAGGCAAGGGGTTTGTAGGACAACAAGTTTTGAGGTAAACACAAGCCCATTTACAGAGCCCTTCCTGCATGGGTCTTAGGATCTGCCAGATGGAAGGACCTGCACGCTCCAGAGAGCCACTGAACCAGCCACCACCGGCAGTCCTGGGATCTGGGGGCAGATCTGATGAGGAGCCAAAAAAAAAAAAAAAAAAAAAGGCTGTTGTTTTAGAGTTTCTGAATGGATAAGAACAGGAAAGCAGGAATTTAAGGAAAACCCCACAAACCATTCAGTGAGTGAGCTTATATCAGGCTGGTCTGAGACCCTGACCTTGTCTGATACTTTGCCCTGCAGCAGGTACAAGAGCTTGTCCCAGCAGGCACCCACCAGTAGGGACAGCCTGCAGGCAGCACCCAGATCGATCAGTCCCCACCTCCTCCCACTGGGCATAGTCCTTATTTCCCTGACAGTCTGGCTCTCCCTGGCTCACTGAGGTCTACTGAAGGTCATCCAACACCTGCCTCAGGGCTGCATCTCTCCCACAGGCTGTTAGACAGGCTGGCCAGATACCATGATTGCAAGTAGGTGGACATCAGCCCTGCTGTCTCAGAGTGGGCAACACTCACTCAGAGCTCAGTGCCAGAGAGGAGGTCGGCACAGGGGATGGCCAGGGGCACACAGGTGTGTGTGGAACAAGCCAGAAGCTGTAAATGGCAGCAGTAGATAGAGGAGTGAGGGCTCCCACCCCCTGCCCAGGAGCCTCTTGCCAGAGCAACCCAACCAAGCCCACACAGTTTAACACCTCAGTCTCACTCCATACATGTGGCTTCATCAGGCAATGCAGCCTGTTCCCTCCAAATCTGAACCCCCACAAGCTTGGTTTTGGCCCCAGGGCCAGCTTGCTGCCACTGCCACTGTTCTGATCCCAGACTCAGGGAAAAAAGTGATATGTCACAGCTTGGGCATCTTGGGGAACATGTGGGCAAGCCATGGAAACACATCCATCTGCCTTGGAGGTATTTGCTGGCAGCACAGGATGCAGGACAAGTTCTCAACTTGCTCTGAGGGGCCTGGACAAGGCTGCTTTAGCAAGGTCTCCACAACCTACAGCTAGGCAGGAGCATCTCTGCTGAGCAAAGGCTGCACAGATCTTCCAGGGCCACAGCCTGGCAGCCCGTTCATGCTTCCCTCCACGAGCCCCATTCTGCTCCACTGTTCCTTTGCTGGAAATGAAGCTACTCAACAAGTTCCTGCTGACCAATAGCAGCGTTTTCCAGCAAAGCTGTTTCATTAAATGTACTTGCTCTGAGGCAAGGGTCTCTCTTTCTGCACTGAAGTACCACACACATTTTTAGGATATGTATATCCCCATCCTGTATCGCTTCCTATTCAGGCTCAGAGCCACCTTCCCCAGCCTGAGTCCACCTTCAAAGCCAGGTTATTTTCTGGTTTAAATCTCCCAAGCAGTCAAACAGGCTTTTCCTTATCACTAACAAACCCTACTTCCCCTAAAGCACAAAGATTTCCTGAGCGCACACACACTCAACAACAGAATCAGAAATAGGTCATGAAAATACGCTGGAATCCTTGGTTATACATGCCCAGCTGCATCCCTCCTTGTGCCTGCTGGGGCAGCAGGGATGCTCCAGGCACAGCCAGGGCCACAGAGAGCATTAGCAAGCAAGTCTAGGAGTTTCCTGATATGATGTGACTATTACACACCAGGGACACAAACAACTGCACCCCACACCCCCCTTAAAGACCATTTCATCCCAGTGCCTGGGCTAGAGGCATCCCCCAGGCAGTAGGCACCCACGCGCACAACATAAAGCTGCTACTTACAAGTTGGAGCAGTTACTGCAGCTAAATCTCCCCCCACCAGACATTCCTCAGTAACATACGTTTTCTTCCCAGCACAAGCAGCTCCTTCTTCCTTCAACAGTTCTGCCAGCAATGACCCACATTCCCATGCTAGCCCAGCGTTATTTGCTACAAACACATTACTAATGCAACGCGTACCTTGCACAGGGAGGCAACATCATAGACTCGTCATCTGCAAGCTGCCTCCCACCCTCTTCCCTGATGTCACTGCTCTCAGCATCGTTTCCTACCTAACCTAGATTGCAAACCCCTCCGAGCAAGTCCCTCATCCTCTCCCGCTCTGAGAAGGGCTAGTTGCCAGCATGGAGAGGCAAGGATGCCTGGCAGGCTGTCACTGAGACAGCAGGTGATGTTTTGGAAGAAGCACAGGGTTTGGAGGGGCAGAGTTGAGAGAGGGGCACCTAAGGCAGCCCACAGCTTTCATCCAGCACAGGGGCTGCATGCCATGTAAGGGGGAGATGCCCCAGTTTCAGCTCAGAGAAGGAGCACAGAGGGAGGTGGGAAGGAGGACTCTTGCAAACACATGCTTTTACTGGCAAAAAAAAAAGCTCAAGCTTTCCCCTGCTACAGATCTAAGAGATAGCTCCAGGCCAGCATTAAGCTCCACTTTCATCCCCATTGAGGTACTACAGCACACAGCAAGTTCAGGAAGAGATTAGGAAAGACTTTAAAGGACTTCTTCACTTGGGGAAGTTTTCTTAGCTGCCCTCTGCAGAGCTCCTGCCTGACTTGTCCAATTTTCTCTTGTGGATCCTTTCCCCTATGCCCCAGGGACACTGCAAACCAGAGCAGGAACCCCAGCCAAGCAGCCTTGGCTCTGAGCAACCTGGAGCCCACAGACAAACAACCCTCCAGACTTTAGAGGAAAAACTACATGCAAAGCTACAAGAAAACAGCAGGTGGCTAAAGCCTGCAGCATTTCACAAAAAAAATAATCCCATGAAAATAGATAACAAAGCATCAAACACACCTGGGAGCATATCTACCAGCAGAGGCTGTGTCCTGAAGCACAGAAAGCAGTCCACAGCAGCCAAGCACAGAGACCCCTCATTCCCCACACTTCCCATCCTTGCACTAGCCCACCCTGCTACTGGCTGCCCTGGCAAACCAGAAACCCAAGGCTCTTTCCTAAAACTCAGGGGGGAATAGCTTTGTTTCCTGCAGCAGTTCATTTAGCCCACAAAGACCTCCTCAAGATGATCATGCTACTGCTGCTGGCTCACTGCAGCCCTTTAAAGAGACCAGGAAAAGCTGATCAGGTGCAAAAAATGAAGAGACACCTGCTAGATATACCCAAGGAGTGACAACTTAGGTTGGGCAGTAGTTTTGGAGGAGGAGGAAGGGGGGCAGGTGATGGCTAGGAGCAAATTGCATCCCAGCAGGCATCTCAGGTGTACAGAATTTTTTACATGTTAGTAAGCTGGCAATTTGTCCACTGTCTGGTGGTTTGGAGGAAGGTCAAAACTGTCATTTGGTTCAGGTCAAACCTAGAAGAAACTGCTTCTTCCAGTGTCCTCCACTGACCCACGAAGACTGCAGCCCAGGGTAGCCAGACTGGTGCTTTGCTACAGTATTAAATGCAAACATAAACACCTGTGGAGGGGAAAACCTGGTGTCAGAGGCACACGGTGGTTTTAGAGAAGAGACTAAGCTCTGAGCAAAAGGAGACATTGGAGAAGGGCTGGTGTCTTCTCTCTCTGTTAAAAATAAAGCAGTTGGTTTTTGCTTCCACTGTAGTTTCCTAGAAAATCTCCCTGCATGCAGCTGCAGCAGGAGAAAAGCCAGCTTATAGAACAAGTTAAGTGGTGGGTGCAAGGTGGTAAAGGCAGAGGTCTGGGCAGCCTTCCCTGGTGAGGGCAGAGGGGCTGGTTGCTGTGGGACAGGTCCCTAACCCCAAACTACAGCTACCAGGAGAAAATAATCTGAAACATCTGATGTCCTCGTTGCCATGTGTAACAAGAGAGGGGAAGCAGCATGTTGTTTGAAATATTGTTCTCTCTCAGGTCAAAGCCTGAATATTTTGCTCAGCCAACATCCTCAAGCTATTGGCATTGTCAGCTTTTAAAAATATCTCCTATTATGTTTTTATTTTCTCCAGTTTTGCCTCTACTTGCATTGAAATGGTCAAGTTCCAGAATACTTTCAGCAGCTAACTTACATTTTCAAATCAATATCCTCTGCTTTTGTTTCTTTCAATAAAAACCACAGTATTATCAGCAAAATCTACTTGATTTTATTTTCCACAGAAAGGCATCTTTAATTAAAAACCTGTTTTCTATCCAAAGAAGAGAAAGCAGAAGGATCCTGGAAGGAAAAGTTTTTACCAGCTAGAATGCATAAAATATCTAATCTGGAGTGCAGCTAGTAATGATAATAGATACTGATGAACAAAGCAATGGTTAGGTTGATTTTGTCCATCCTGCCCCCTTCGTTTGTAAGGGTTGCTAACACTCGAGGGCTCTGCACGCACTGGGTGTAACTCAGGCCAGGCGTGCAATGTGAAGCTGCTGCCCCCCTTGCACAGAGCCACCTCCTGGGCCCCCCATGGGTCCCACAGGAGCCAGGCTCCCTGCAGCCCTTGCTGGGAAGGGTTAGCCCCATCCATCTGTGCCTGTGAGGCTGGGCTGTGGCCCGAGCCAGGCTGGAGCCCACTGGAAGGCATGCAGTGGGGGTCTGCCCTCTGCCAGCTGCTCCGCAACCCAACGCCGGTGGGAGACCTCCATGGGGAAGCCTCCTCCATGCCCTCACCATCCCCAGGGGCTTAGTGACACCGTATCAGCCAGGAGCATTACCCTTAGTCTTCCCCAGGGCAGTGGAAGAGGGCTCCATCCACACCACGTGCATAAAGCCAGCCAAAAGAGTTCCCTCTCCTTATGGCTGGGGCAGGAGCTCAGCAACTGGCACCGGGAGTCTTCAGGAAGCAGAGCACGCAGATGTTTCTCTGGCTGCAAAGGCAAAGGGCACAGGAGTAAGAGTAGAAACAAGCCCTCGGGTGCAGTGCTGGCTGCCCGTCAGCCGGGCATGGCTCTGGGACACAGGGCTGGTTCCCTGAGCCTCGTCTGGCAGGCACCCACCCAGCACTCGGTCTGGTGGAGATCATCGAGGTGCTCTGCCACCACTCTGGTGTCCCTCTCTTTGCACTCCTCTGCAAAGTGCTTTGGGACTGGTAGATGGAGGGCACTGGAAGAGAGCTGGGTGGTACTGGTTGACTTGCTTGAATTCTGTACAACAGAAGAAATTTACCCTACAACTGTTAAATTCACAGGTTTCTGCTCTCTGGGAAGGATTTTGTTGTTTGACGCTTTTGAGGAGCTGAGACCCAGTTCATCCTCCCTGTACCCAGGGTGACTGCCCTGGCGCTGGTGGCTCCCTGGCACAGGAGAAGACATTCCCTGGAAGCACATGGACACATGGACTGCCAGTAAATCCCCAGCATAAGGGCAGGTCCTCACCTGGGGATTCAATATCAGACACCACCAGATGCCTGGGGCAGGTGCAGAGAGCTTTGCCCTGGAGACCCCCATGACTCTCCCTGAAGAGGTGTCCTGGGCAAGCCATTGTCCCCATGATGGAGGACATGAGTGGGACAGGTAGATTTGAGCAGGGTTAGCCTCCAGCATGCTGCCCACCCAGGCAACCTTCCCCATGTGCAAGAGGTGAGACTTTCCCCCTTGCCCCGCCCCTGTGCGCCCATGGCCACGTCCAGCAGCAGCCTGCAGCAGCTCTTGCCCCTTGCCCATGACAGGACACATTAGTGCCACGCTGAAGGGGCTGCTGGTTGTGGGAGCACTTGCAGAGCACATACATTATACAGGCACGCAGGCACACATCCCTACAGGTGCTGCTGGCATGGTCATGCACCCCTTACACCGGGACTGGCCTTGGCCCCTTCCCCTGCCCAGCACCCATAGGCTCCTAAACAAAATTAAACAATTCTAGTAAAGCCAGAGATGTGCTAGTGTCAGTGTCAGGTTTTGGCAGTGTTGCTGGTCTTCTGTGCAGGGTTGGTGTTTCCCTGCCCTCCAGAGCGCACATCTATGCCAGGAAAACCTCTGGCTGGACCTGGTTTCAGAAGTGATGAACAGCTCTCAGGCAATTTAAACCCTTCTGTGCACACACATGTCCTGCCTGGGCTGGACTTGGTCAGACCATGGTGGGAAAAAGCCCTGGCCACAGAAAGGTGATTTTTTTTTTCAGCTGCACTGGCATAGCTCATAGCCTCCAGACATTGCCTGTGCTTGGAATCATTTTCCTTTACCCCCTAGGGAGGAAAGCTGCCTTCACTTCCCCAAGCCCTATAAGGGGTTGAGGGCTGCATGGTCCTCCACGGCTGAGCCCAGTCCCTCCCATCAGGGCCAGCCCTGGCCAGTGCCAGTCACCCCGGGGAAGCCACGTTTGCAGCTTCTCTGGGGCAGGACACGTCCAGTGGACAGCAGGTCCAGCCCGTTGTCTTTAGATGCAGGGAAGTACTCCTCTCTCTCTATCATAGTATTTTATATGCTACACATATATGCTATTTTATAGGGAAAGGTATACTATCTTAATCTCCCTATCTAGCAATATCCATAACCATAATCATAAAAGTGTCACTGAACTGGAACCACACAGTTCTGAGCAATCAGAACTGCAGGGAAGGGTCCAGATAAGATTAAGACAAATATTTCTCCAGAGAGCACAAAGCAAGTTTCCATTGACCTGCAGTGAAAGGTGACCTAAAATGTTTGGCTACTCAGTTATCTCTGCTGGGTAAGGAATAGGATAGGCTAGGAAAGGATAGTCTTTAAAAGGTCAGCACCTACTTCTTCATCTTAAGAGGATTCATGAAAGACTAAATAGACTATTGGTGACCAGTGGGGTTCTTTAAAGTATTTTTCTTTTTTTTTTTCCCTCTTTACATTTTTCTGTTAGCTTTAAAAAGGCAGGGTTCTGCCTTAGGCATTGTCCTTGATTTTGCCAAGGGGTCACACATGGGTGCTGGGAAGTTTCCCATGTTTTGGTGAAAAGAGCTGAGAGGAGGCCACTCAGGATCAGGTTTATATTCCAAAGGACAGCTAAAGTGTGTTTGAGCAACGCTTGGAACTTTCTGTGCCTCCATTTCTACAAATATGAACATGGCAGAATATTACTGATCTCTTGTAAAGCCTTTACACCTTCAGAGGAATAAATGCCTGATCTTACTATTGCCATTAAATTAGTTGGCTGGGACTTTCCTGCTCCGAAGCGTTTTTTAAGTGCAGGCACAGTCTCAGAATAAATAACACAAAGTTTGAAGCAGCCTGACTCTAAGTGACCCTTCCTCTCCTGGCTGGCCAACCTTGTCCTTGGGAAGGTGCAATTCTCCTGCTTGCTCTCCTCTCCTTTCCTCCGCAGCAGGACTTCAGGATACATTACAGCCTATGTTCTACAGCCTTTCTTAAAAAAAACCCAAACTGTCTTTTGGGGGATGAGCATCTCTTTTCTCCTGCAGCGCAGTCAGTCTGACACAGGGTGCATACTCAGGGCCACAACCCACAGCTCAAGCCCTGAGTGTGACCAGCCTGGCAGGGACAAGGGCAGAGAGGCAGTTTCTCAGCCGGATTGAGCAGGGTTTAGCAGCTTGGAGACGGCTCGGAGAGCTGCACTGCCCGAAACCAGGCCCCTCGCTGCTGGCACAGTGCTGGGTTCATTAGGAAAGCTTGTGGGCAAAGCGTCCCTGGGAATGCCTCCCCTCAGCCCTGCTCTGTCCCCATCCTGTCCTCAGGAGCTGCTGACTCCAGCTCCACTGCATGGGTTGCATGTTTTCACCCCTTTTTATCCACATGCAAAACTTGAGAAGCTACTGGTGCTGGCACAGCCAGAGACTGTCTCCAGCAGAGCTATATATACTGGATCCAGTGGGCAGCCCAGTCCAAACTGGGCCAAGTGCTGCTCAAGGCATTGTCAGGACCTGTGAGCCCCTGTGCAAGAGCAGTAGATCTGCGCTGAAACCTGCTGAGCCCACCTCTGTTCCCCTGCCCTGGCACAGAGCAGGAACAGCCCTCCCTGTCTGCCGGCAAGGGGGTCGGGGATGCCCCGTTAGAGGGATGCCGGACACAGCACCCCCGAACTTCGCCAGGCCCAGCCCGGTCCCAGAGGCACAGCCTGGGAGACCACAGCCAAAACAACCTGGAATTTCTGGTGCAAACCTCATCCTTCTGGTGCTAGCTGCAAAAGCCCAGCGCATCCTGAATCTCCTTTCCCTGTGCGGGTGGTTCAGGGACATGGGGTCACACACAGTCAGTCACCAGCTACCTCTGCTGATCTGCCAGCTCCTGAAATTACCCAGGGTCAGAAACACTTATGGCTGCTCCCCATGGGAGCTCACCCAGGGAGGCTGTGGACACAAGCAGGGTGATGGAAGCTCCTTGTGATGGAAGTTTCCTGGGGAGGCACAGTTAATGCAAGAAAGCTTTCCACCTAGTACACTATTTCCAGGGGGACCAAGGAGGCTGCTTGTCTCCTCTCTGGATTCCTCCACAGCCAGGAAAAAACCCACTGCTGGAACTTGAACCCCCTCCACTTTCAGCTGTTGACCCTGAGCCAGAACCCCGCGGAGCAGCTCTCCCATGGGCTGGCCAGGTCCCTGGCAGCAAGGGATGAGTCCTTCACAAAAACCTCTGCTTCTCCCAAACAGGCTTAAGTCCTTACTAAGACAAGGGAAAGTTGTAATCATCCCAGAGAAAGTACATCGGCATTACCTGCAGAGAGTGAGGTGCGGGGAGCTGGCCTCCTGGGCTCCAGCAGTGCGGCTGGTGGGCACTGCCACGCTCCAGCTGCGGGAAGCAGCATGTACCACTCTCCCTTCTGTTGTTTTTTTATTTTGGCGATTCGGTCTGAAGGTCAAAGGAAAAGTCCGAAGGAGTGGCTTGTGGCAGGAAGTAAATTATTACCCTGCCACTGTTCTCCAAGGGGACTGAGGCACAGGGACCTGGGGTAGGAGAGGAAAATCCCTCCTTGGGGGGGATTAGAGGGCAGCTCGCTGGCAGGGAAGTGCAAAGGGTCAGAACAAAGTGCTCTGTTCGCCAGAGGCTGTGCCGCGTCACATGCAGGGTCCTCACAGAGGTAATGAAGCATGGATCACCTCCCAAACGCCAGCAAGACCTCCTGCATGTAGACATGACCCGTTGCCAGTCCACCAGCAATCCATGGAGCTTGCGAGCAAGGAAGGAACTGGGTGAGGTGGAGCCTTGTCCCCTGGCAGCACTGCATCTGGGGCAGGAGATCCAGGGACTTTTATGTGCTTGAACTTTGCAGGTGTGACAGTCCTACAACCCCACTTCTTCTTCCTGCATGCCCCTCCTCTGGCTCCATGCTCTGCAGCCTGGGCCACACGTACGCAAGAACAAGCACCTGAGCAGCCGATGAGGACTGAGCCCCATGGGCACATCAGAACTGAGCCCAGAGGAGCCCTCTTGGAGCCAAAATCTACTGCCTTCCATTTGTGCCCTCCCCCATTTGCTCCCTGTTCCTCTCCCTTCTCCTCTGCAGGTGCCCAGCACCAGTGGTCACCACATCCCTGCGTGGGTGGGTGCCCAAATAACGGTTTGATGGTTAAGCGTGTTGGTGGAGTCACTGCTGTCACTGGTGGAGCCTCCAGCTCCTCACCCAAAATACAAACTTCATATGCAGGAGGCATTTTCTGATTACTCAGGAAGGTCAATTTCACCCTCAAAAGCCCTTTTGCACCTGCCCCTCTCATGGCAGTGGACCATGATGTAGTTGGTCAATAGGTCCCACAGCTCTAAGAAAACACGAATGGCAGCACAGTTCCTCGAGCGTTTGTCAAGCTACTGACCTCTCACCATTGGCACATGCCCATCTCATCTGGGCCTGTGAATCCCAAAGCAGAGAGGAGAAAGAAAAAGGGTCACTGGACAGGGAGGCCATTACAAAAGCAAAAGGGTGAGCTGAGGTGGGATTTGAATACACAGACAGGTAGAAAGATGTATAAAAATCAGATGATGGAGAACACTGGTGCCACCAACAAAATAAGCATTTTCTGAAGCAGTCTGGAATACAGGATTTGGAGCATCCAAGGTTCATGAGGCCAAGACAGCCAGCTGCCACTGCAGCCAAGGTCTCCGGCTCCATGTGCGTGGGGAGAAGGCAGAGCCATACCTGTCCCTCTGTGAGTTCCAGCACCAGCCGCAGTGTGTGGAGAGGAGCGGGCTCAGCCCTCGCCTTGCTCCAGCTCCCACCGACAGTCCCATTGGGTGGCACGGCCATGAGGGTCCATGAGGATAACAGAGATTTGATACTACCCTCACGTCTCGGGGAACGAACCCAAATAGAGGTCCCTATTGTACTTGAGGAACCGTAAAGACACAGAGGGAAATAAATCCGTTCCCTGCTAGTGCAGAGAGGGCCTTTGTTTGTCTCATTTTCAGAATGAGAAGGTTTAGAGGATTGCTGCAGCACATGACCAGAAGCTACGAAGCTGCAGACAAAAGCCGTTTGGAACAGAGATCAGACTTTGCCATCGTGCTGGCTTTTCAGAAGATTTCTGCTTTGTCCAAATTAAACCTGCTGCTATTTTGGGGTTTAATTTGTTCAGTCCGCTGCATCCCCTGCTTTAAAGGCTGCACATCTCCCACAATACTGGTTCATGTACGCTTTCACTAGCATCAGCACAGCATCAAAATGTCTGCTGCGGCAGGCTGGAGGGGGCTGCCTGTATGTCAAGCCCAAGTCACAAGGGTTGCACCAAGAGCCGCACTTGTTCCAGCCATGGACAAGTTTAGAGGACAAAGCCTCGGCTTATTGCTCCGGCTTGCTGAGCGGGCTCATTTCGCAAGCTCATCACACGTCAGCCGTGAGCGTGCATCGGCACCCAGCAGAAACACGGAGGAAAGCGCTTGAGCAGAACTGACAGTGAGACAAAGCCCGTTGGGGCTCTCTGGATAATCGCTGGCTTTACCACAGCTGAAAGTTACAGTGAGCCAGATGCTGAGATGCCCTGTCAGCCCTGGGACCCGCACAGCCTGTGCCAGGCATCACAGGGGAGGCAGAAATGCCTCGCAGAGTCCCTCCAGCCAGGCGGTATCTCCTGGGGCTTGGGGGGACTGTGCCTAGGCAGGACTCAGGGATTTGAGGTGCCCTTGCAGGGGCTGAGGGCACTCTCTGTTTGTGCTTCCCTGCTCTGCACCCTGAGGGATAGCAGCAAGGAGCCCTTGGCTGCCCTGACTTTCCCTCCACTGTAGCAAAAAAGGCACAAATCATCTGAGACCCCAACTACACTCAAAGCAGGAGCCATTTCTGTTCACAAGGGGGGGAAAAAAGTGCTAAATTAGGTTTAAAACCTCTGAAAAGTTAAAGCTTCATAAAACGGTTTCCATCATCATGTGCCCTGAACCAGAAAACTTTTGGCCCCTGAAAAACACAGACAGGGGACAGGTTCGTCTGTGAGCATCCTCCATCCACGCACAGGCAGTTGCCCACAAGAAGAGGCAAGCGAGCTCCACTGCCACTGCGGCATGGCATGGCAGCTGTCCTGGCTCCATGTTTGCTTCCTGCCATCCGAATGGGGAACGCGAAGAGAAAAGGACCCTAAAATCCCCGCGTGCAAAGCAGATGCAAACCACAGATGTGCAGAGAAGTGTGGTGTTAACCTGCCAAGGGCTCCTCAGTTCTCCACTTACTCCCAGGAACCGAGAGGTTATCTCAGCCCTACACAGGGCGGGGAGAAGATGGGCTGGATCTTCTCCCATGCTGGTCCCTTCTCAGCACCCTAGGGAGAAAACAGAGCCGGAACAGAGAGCTCACGCCAGAAGAAGAAAAGCAGCAAGCACTGATGAAGGAGGAGGAGCTGTCTCCCCGCATCCCGGGAAGCTCGATGGTTCCCGGGCCGGGCCGCCGGGCGGGGGCGCTGCGCTGCCGACGAGGTCCCGGAGCTGCGGGAGGGGGAGGAACCGGGGGGGGCGGACAAGGGGACGTGCAGGGGATAAGGGCAGATTTGGCTGCCGGCGGGGTGGTTCATCACGGGTTATTCGGAGGCTGCCCGGGAAACCGCCCGAAATGTTGTTTTCTCCGGGAAGGGACAACCATCCCACTTCCCACTCCCCCCGCCCAGACTCCTGCCCGAAGCCCCTTTTCCTGGTTTGTGCCCCCCACCCCGCTCCGGTACCGCATTGCGGAGCTGCCCGCTGCCGTCGGGGCAGGGCGGGGGGAGG
>VYZV01021230.1:168154-203187 GCA_013401275.1 Pandion haliaetus | reverse complement strand
GATCGGCTGCCCACAATAAAGACAGTGGCTCAACTAAAGGGCGCTCTTAGGACGAGAAGGGCTGTGACGAAGAGACCAGAAGCCGTGAGTAATGCACACCCCATTAACCCATCAGCCAGGTATTAGTATTTGTAGCTCCTTTCCTGGGTAGTCTTTTTCCTTTTCATCTTAAACCTGTCCTAACCTCCAGGTTGGGCAGAGATCAGAGCCACCACTCCTTTGGTGGTTGGTGTTATCTCCCAGATGAGCACTCCAGGTGGGAGCAAAAAGCCTCACTTTTTGGAGCTGTAGGTAAATAGTGGCTGATTCTGCACCATGCCCAGCTCAGGTGAGCACCTTTCCCTGGTGTGACAGCAGTGCCGTGCCCTTGGAGGCACACACATCACCAAGATCAGCTTAGTGCGATGGAACAGCAAATTCTACCAAAATTTGTTAGAAGATAATTTTTCACCTCAAAATACTAAAAGCTATTCTGTAGCTAAGACAGCAGGACCACTCACATGCAGAAAATCACACATATGCTGAAAATATGTTTGAATTTCAACTCTAGACTCACACTGGAAATTAATTCCTCTCTCTTCAGCAGCAATGAGTAACTGCAAAAATAAACCCATTTTGCCACTGGAAGAAAAACTATTAACCCAGGGGGATGCTTCCATTCTAAGCTTTATAAAGTTGATAGTCAATCCGAGTAAGAGCAATTGTTCTGTTAATTGTGCAAAAGAGCTTCTTTTTCTTCAAGAGTTATGTATTTGCCTGATGATTTTCAGCTAAGCTGCTCTTCCCTATCTGCTAAGTCACTGTTTAAGCACTTCCTCAGTAACTGTCTTCCAGATTTAAAGCAATTTGAAAAGGAATAGCTACTCTCGGGGGCAGGGGACTTGCGGGATGCTCCGATATCTCATGGCTGCCCAAAACTGTTCCTGACTGTGCCTCAAATCTGCACTGGTACCTCCCCTCCCGCAGCCAGCACCAGGCAGGGAAAGGGTAGGTGGGCTTCTTTGGACAGACATTATTCTCAAAATCTAAGGGGGTTATTTGGGCACATTCAGCCAGAGAAGGGCTTCTTATGGTGCTGGAGTTTGGGGAATTCATCACAGCTCCCCTGGGTAATCAGCTGCTTCTCTGCAGCCCTCTCTTGCTTTTGGTGATTTCTCACTTTCCCGCAGTGTGATGCCTCCAGCCCCACAGGGCCTGGCGTGCTATTTGCCTGAGAAGGTCAGCAGCAGAACAAATATTTGCCCTTCCTGTGTCCCATTCAGGGCTTTATAAGAATTAAAGTTTTATTTTATGATCAAAATCTCTCTTTTTTTTCTCGTTGCTTTTACTCTGGGACCATGTCCTTTGATTTTCAGTTAGTATCAATACCATTTTGCCAGCGCACGTGCACACGCACATACACACACACAACGTTACCAGGCTCTAAATCTGTGTCTTAGTGATAGCACAGAAAAGCACTGTTTTCACCTAATATTTCTGGATGTCAGCATCAGCCTAAGATTTAAGCCCTATACACAGCTTTTATGGCCTGAAATAGAAGCAAATATGCTTAAGCAGCAGCATTTACATAGATGCCCCATGGTGCATGAGTACAAGCCAAGACAACAGCAATGTTACAAACAAGGAGTGAAGGGTGTCAGGTCAGACCAAAGAAGAAGTCACGCTATGGACAGACAATTACAGTAAGGGGGTTACTACAGTAGAGTAAGTTACCGCGCGTCACCCAGATCTCAGCAGTCAGCTGTGTAGCTATCCCTAGCCTCTTCCTGTTGTGCAACAAAACTTGTTGGCTTCAAACATCACCGCTGGAGACCTGGTGATTCAAAAGCACCTACAGGTGCCTTCAAGCCACTCTGTATGGCTCTCTACAGGGTGGTCCCCACAGTCACATCAATAACCACAAAAGGGCTTTTTTTACTTGAGTGCCTTGTCCTCAATACCAGGCTCAACCTCTTCCACTCAACAGTGCCCTGAGACAGACTCACCCATGGATGAAGGCTAATTTCTGGTCAACCTCCGCAGGACTGCATAAGGAACACGCAGGGGCTCACTGTGAAATGTGCCGCGGAAGGATGAAGGGAGGATTTACTATCCACAAGGTGAAGTCTGTCACTGGAAACAAGGCAGAGATCCTCTTCCTGCTTCTGGTCAGGGACATCACCAAATTTACAATCCCTGTAAAAGCACAAGGCTCACTCCCCTGCCAGCGTGCCCAGGAGAGCTATCTCATTTTGCTAAGATGGCAACTGCTCTCCCACATGGACCTGAACACAGACATCACACGTGGGGAGCTGTGGAGGGGTCTCAGCTGCAACAACAACAGGAGTAAAAGTACATTGTTAAAGGTGTCAGTTTACAGCATACAGCTGGGTCAAGGTAGAGATTCATTTTCACCCTTCTGAAATCATTGCAAAGCCTAAAAGCAATCTCTTTCACTATTCTCTGAGCATTGTGAACTGCTACCTTCATCCCTATGTGGTGTTTACTCTGAAACTTAATGAAGGTCACCTGTATGGCCATGTTACTTGCAAACAGCTGTTTTAATGTGATCCTCACAAACCATGGGGCTGTATAATCAGTGGTACAGCAGCACGAAAGTGTGCAGACAGTAGCAGCATCTCAGGAAGCTACTTTCAGATGTTCCCAACCCCCCTTTCCATCATCATCATGTCCAAGGGATTTCTGCTTCCGTCATCAATAGCGTTAATATATTACCTACATAATAGCTGTGCTTCCCCCTTTGCAGTCTGCTATCAGAAACTGGAATGCAGCTCTGAGGTGCTCTCTAGAGTGATATTGAAGAAAATTCAAAGCTAAAATGTATTCTAGTGTTTGAACATTTAACACGTCACACAGATTTCATCAGCTTTGAATTTAAAGCCCATTGTACATTTCCTATGCTTGAAGAGGCATGCCGCGAGTGGTGGTTTGCATCCAGCTGCACAACTGGAGCACTTCCCTATGCCCATGATGAGACTGGGAAGCTGCTGTACTATGCCTCTAACATGTGATTTGCATCAGGAAAAAAAAAAAAAGTCTGAAGTTGTAAAGAGGTGTTTCTGAATGGGCACACACCCTTCGGCAGAGTACTGCGTTACGAAAGAAGCAAGTTTATTGCCTGAGCCATAATAAAATTAATTGTCTTTTAAAACGTGGAGGTGGCAAAATGTATGGGTACACCCTGTACGTAGACATAACTGCTATATGTATGAATACAGTGGCTACAGTAGGTCATCTTTTTTCCCCGTGAAGTTACAGTAGGGTGTGATTTGATTCATTTGTCTGATGCCCTCAAATTCTCCCTAGGGCACTTTTCTGTAGGTTACTGGGCAGATACTGGAGGTACAGCCACTCATCAACATCCATCCATTCTTATTCCAGCTGCCCCTTTGCTCAGGGCATTACATTGCTCTTTGGGGGCCAATAACAGAGGAGCAACCAGCTCTGACTCACACCTTTCAAAATGGTTGAGCTGAGTAGATTCAGAGCAACGGACCCAGAACATTTGGTCGTGCTGCTGATATGCTGCATGGGTATTGTTGTGACGGACTGCCAAATGCTCAGTGTACACAGACCAAGGGGCTGCGATGATGTAGATAGGAGGCCTGAAGCAGCAGGAAGCCACGGGGAATTATTCCTTGCCTTATCTCCTTCATTCAGTGTACGTCATCGTTTCTGCCGTTCCCTGCTCTGGCAGGTCCCAGAAGGACGCATCTGCCAGTCCTGCTCACCTGATAAGGGAAGCTCCATCATGTACATATGTACAGTTTCCTTCCTTACATACTTTGCATAGCTGCAACTGTTATTCTGCATTTCTTAGATGTAAGCCGATATGGAAGAAAGCACATACAACTAACTCTAATTAAAATGGATATATTGGCTGCTGGTGTCACAGCATTCACAGTGGACACCAGACCTGGAGGCCTGATATTTGCATGTAATGGTGTAACATGCAAATTTATGCTGAATGCAATGACATTTGGTGGGAAGCAATATGGTAATTACCCCAGAAAAAATTGCCTGCACAAAAACCTGCGGTTCATGTGTCCGTCCCTGTCTCTCCCTTCCCCATATTTGAACAGCAGAGGTGAGACTCAGTGTAGGCATTTGGAGATGCTCCATTCAGAGCAGCCCATCCCCAAGGGCACCATTTTCCCTGCCCTACCTGCAACACACCCCCAGTCTTGTACTGGAGCCTCTGGTTTCCTCCTGCAATTGCATTATACTATAAATAAAAAGCAGAAGATTTTAAGGTACTGTAACGTCTTCTCTTGCGCATTCCTATGGCCAAGGTGATCTCCACCACCAACTGACTCAGACATCGAAACCAAAAAAGAAAGCTAAAAAAAGGAAAGTCAAATATTTATAGCTATGGACCTATGAAAACCTTATCCTATACACAAAGGCACATGGGAATATGTACCTACTTACCCACGGATATTTACTTGCCTCAGGCCATTGAAATACACCCTGCTACAGGGGATCTGCTCTGCCCCTTGGGGGGACACTCTCAGCTAGTGCAAATTGTGACTGTACCCAGTGGAGATGCCCATCTTGCACCAGTTGGGATCTGTATTTCTAAGAGTACCTGTTTTGCACTTAGATACAGAATATCCAGGGGAAAAAAAGGGTCAGCTTGCGATATCTCCTCAGCTGGAAAGGAGAGTGACTAGCAAAGAAGTTTCCATCAGCTCACTGAATGGTCAAAGTCTGATTCACAAGCGTGGCTCTCCTTCGGCTGAAGCCTCTAGTTAGCAAACATTGTACATATCGAAGTCAATGTCTGCAGCATCAGGTGACAGCCCTCAGCTTTTGTGCTTCCTTTATAAAAGGAGCCCAGGATGAAAACATGACAATATTATGAAAAGTTAGAGGTCCAGGTCTGGTTTAAATAAGAGCTGATGGCTGTGGAAATGCACACCATGTAACAGCGGGATATTTTCTGCCTTTCAAAACTCTCCACTTTGTTGGAAATAGACTAAAAGCAACTTCTAGACATCAAATTAGGGAAGGAAAAGCACTGGACAAATAAGATGTGCCTATTTATTCATAAATAAGAAAAAGTCCATATTCATTCATTTTTAAAAAAACATGGCACAACACCCTACATCTTTTTCTATGTCTCAGCATGCCCATTCAATAAAATGGCAATGCTAAACCTTATTTTATTCACAGGTTTTGGGGAAGGATCATTTGTTCGTTAAATATTTTGATCTCTACCTTTAAATCAAGTGTCCTCAGTATTTCTTTCCATGCACCCTACTCTGATCCCATTGCAAGAGGTAGGAGAATTTCTATTGTTTTCAGGGGGAGGCAGGCCGATTGGGAATTTCAGACCTTGTCTCTTTTCTGCACTTCAGGCTTGTGTGTTTAAGAATTGGCTTATTTTCTAGCCTGCTAATGTTTTCAATTATGTGAAGCCCAATTCAATATCGCTACCTGATTGGGAGGCAGCAGGAGTTGGCTTTTTGTGTTCCCTGACCTAGAGCTGACTCCATTTGCTGCCTATCTGACTAACTAGTGAAGCAGAAAATGCACACAATACAGCCCAATTAATGACAGAGTCTGAAAAACACACCAGATCCCAGCAGAGAGGAAGAAATTAGGCTCTTGCACAGTGAAGGAGTTTGTTGATGATGTTTTTCTATTTATAACATTTTAAAGGGCAGGGGAGGTGAGTTGGCTTAGTGGAAAATCCTGGGTTTGTTTTTTTTTTTTTCTAAAATTGGCTTAATTTTTTTAAAATTGAAGATCATAATATTAAAATTCACACCAACTGTGTGGCCCTGTCTAGTGCCAAGACAGGGAGAGGGTTTCTCTGGCCTTTACCAATCTGTCTCTCTTGGCAAATATGGCAAAACATTTAAATTTGCATAAAGAGAAAAATATTCCTTAGAAAGAATAGTCCAGTGACATACCTTGCTCCTCTACTATGCTGATATACTACCATTAAACAGGATTTTATGGCAAAGATATACATGAAAGACGTTGTAGTTTGACCCTTTACTTTTTTTTGCCCATCCAAACTAAACCAGAATTACAGCGTTACATCTACTTTCATCCTAAACACTGTGTTTGTTGTGCTGTATTGAAGTCAGCCAATTGTTTATCATTATATAACCTAGAAAAATGGCAAACCTGGTGCTGCGTTTGTTCTGCTGAGTTACACATGCGCAGCCAAGCCTCAGCCAGATCCAAGAAGAGACATAGGCAACAGCTACCTCCCATCATCACCACTTCAGCTGTGACTTGGACTATAAACACCTCAGTTTGTAGGAAAACACTAACACTGTGTTAGCAATCGCTAATTTCATAAAGTTCACTAATGGGATGGGTCTTTTTAACCACCTGGCCTTTAGCTCTTGCATACAAGGTACTTTCAGACACTGTGAAAGAACCAGTATGAGCAGCGCAAGCTAATTAACGTGATGATAATAGAGTGAACAGGACCCAAGGTATCAAAATGAGGTGTAACAAGGGGAAAGAGCAGACATATGGAGCCATCTCAAGACATCATCTTTGTAAATCAGGAATGTACTGACATATTTAAACCACCCATCTTTTCAGGCTACTTTATGAGGAGCAAATCCTACTTCTGCAGAGGTCACTGGGACACGGATAGTCCTTACTAATCTTTTTTTAAACACTAGCTGCCACATTTAAATATTCAGTCTAGATTTTTACTTAATTTTATCTTCCCTCCTTGGAAAGCTGCCATATGCCCTGTATTGTCCCACAGTGAGAGTTTCTTTAGGAGGGCTGTCCCCATACTCTGTTGTCCTCAACCAGCACCTGCAACACCTTAACACAGCACACAACATTTAGAGGTGACACAGCTAGCACAGGATACAGAGAGTTACAATTCCACCTAACCCCTACTCCCATTGTCTCCAACGTAACAGCAGGATCGAGGTGAGGAAGCTGAAAACCTCTCTGCAGCATCTTCATCAGTTATCCTAAGGGGCAACGATATGTTCACCAGATCTACAGCATTCATGTTACTTTTTAAAATAGAAATGTTTTTTTAAAAACTGCACCATGACTAAGTTATATAGAGCCAGGATCTCACACAGTATTGGGATTATTAAACAGTAGCTGTGCTGCCTCCTGAACAAACACCAACACACTGCCCGTTAGCTTTCCCAAGGGATGGCAAACAAAGCCCAGTACAATCTTCTCTCTAAAGGCAGGGAAGTACACACAGACCACATCCACAGAAGTTGGTGACCATTGCAAAATGGAACATGAAGGAGATCAAAAGCATCGGAGTTGAACTTGTTCCTACAACCTTAATTTAGCATCTTTAAGCAGGTCCAAAATTCAGCCTTCCAATCAACACACTTCTGTATGGATCCTGCTTCACATTGCACATGGAAAGGGTAACGCTCCATGAGAGAACAGCAACATTGTCATTTATTTTCACTGTTCATTCTGTGGCCACAAGCTTCATTCATTGCATTGAGATAGACACTATTCTGAACGTATGACTGTTTCTTTCCCCACAGGCTGTTTTTCATGGCCAATAGAGCAACCAGCTTTTTCAAGCACTAATAAATATATCTGCACAATGATTCAGTAGGACACAGCAGCATTAGTCCCATCTTACCTATGAAGTAGTGCTTAATTGTATAGTCAGCTTGAAACACACAGGATCTCATTTTGTCCAATGGAATTTACTATTCTTCAGCAACTGGTATCTTCAAAATCCAAACCCTGTTGGCTTTAATTGCAGACTGGAAGAGTTGGGCTACTGAAAAATCAGGTCTCAGAGTATCAAGTTGTAAAATATTAACATAGCTCTGCATCTGTTCTTTAATGAGTACTTTTTGCAAAATAAATATGCTTTAGCTGGATAATATTTATTTTAATGCCAATATCTTTTGTTCATCCTCCCTGGGGAACAGACAGTGCAAGCACTCAGCACCGTGCCAGGCCAGGGCTGTGATGAGCAGGAATGTGCCATTTGTCCTCCCTGAACTTTACATCACTTGCATATTTTGGCAATGAATTTCTAATTCTCTCCTCTTCGCAAGAGCCATAGAAGTTTGTTGGGCTTCTTTTTGTTTTGGTTTTGTTTTTAACTGCTAATTTGGTAATCGATTATTTATTTTAGTACAAAAAAATTTGAACTATTTCAGAAATTTCAGTTCCCCTACTGCTTTTCTGCACTTTCCAGCTGTTTACTAGGGAGACATCTCACTGGATCCAAGTGGTAATACAGAGCCTTGAAAGAGCTTGCAAATGGATTTTAAATTGATGCTTAAAAGCCTTTTTTTTTTCTAAATGGGGGAGGCTAATGAATTTTAATTCCTTGGAAGGTCAGCTACTTCAGTAAAAAGGGATTTTTCTATTACTAGCAAGTCATCTGTTTTGGAGACTGGTTTACTTATTTATGTATGTTCTGACCAAAAAGCATTTGATTAAGGCTGTGTTTTGTCATCCAAGAAATTATAAGGAGTACTGCTGGAGCAGGTTTTACTCTGTAAACATGCAGAAGGAAGGATAGGTAGAATGGCATAAATATATTAGCTGAAGGCCAAAATTTGAGCATACCTACCAGCACCCTGGTATGTAAGCAATTTTCATATGCTCAGAATGCTAAAAAAACCCAACAGAGGGGCTTAGGAGCTACAAGAAGAACAGCAGCTAGGTTTTGTTCCCACACTAAAGCCAAGAATAAAATTTCAGATTTCAATATACAACTTGGGCTCTTTACCCTTGCGTTACCATGTCTGCCCATGGTCTGGGTTTGCATATGTCACATTAATATCCAGCTCAGTCAAGATTCTGCTGCAAATTATTCCAATGAACAGCAGTAGGTAAGGGACCTTCAGAGGAAAAGGCAATCTCAGGGGGATGGGGCACACAGCCCTTTTCTAATTCTCCCTGAACATTTAGAACTTGGACAGTCCTGTTCTTTATTGGTTAAAAATGTGAAGCCAGAAAAAATTAATGTCCCCACCAACATTTAGCTGGGCAAAGGGATTCCTGATGCACACAAGAGGAGAATCTGTTAACTGCTGTTTTTTCCATGGAGATCTTGCAGACATTGCAAATTATTTGCTGTTCTGCCCCAGAATAAAAAGGTGGTACTACCTCTTGGAGGAATTACTCAGCTCTGTTCAGCCATACTCCAGCCAGGGGAGAATAAGTTATTTCACTGGTTTACTCCACTGAGTCTGGAGCTGATCATTCTCCCCTAACCTCAGTCACGTCCTTTATAGGAAAGGATGCCCAGGGCCAGAGAAATTTTCCCAGGATCAAGAACAGAAAACACAACACTTCTGCCTTTTACCACCTGCCTTGGGAGGGAACCTGCAACATCAAGTAAATGGGGAGAAGAGAGGAAAAACCTGCTGTCCTCCTTAAGGAATAGCATAGACTGGAATATGGGTTGGTGGTCTGGACAGCTTTCAGCTGCTGGTGGAGCACAGGAGAGCCACAAAGAGCACTGTGAGGGAGGACTGAAGCCCTTGATAACATAGCAGCAGTAGCAGAAAAAAAGAATGGACCTGAGGGAAGGACGATAACCTGTACTGGAGCCCATGAACCCTGGGGCTGTCCCCCACTAGAACTCCCTCTTGACAAATGTGGTCCAAACGTGGTCCATGCAAAGCATCAAAGCTTTGGCATTCCTTCGCAGGCACACTACGGCTCACTGCCAGCAAGAATGGGATGAGGCAAGAAGTTTTGCTTTCTGGTCTCTGGGTCCCCAAAGGGCAATACTCCAGCAATAGCTGAACACAGGTAGAGGTGATGGCAAAGCTGGAGGAGACCGACCACGGGGGAGGATGCGACACACCTCTCCCACCAGTGCTCACTGCGTGGCTGCTGCGCTCAGCGTCTCACGGCTGTGGTGCTGCCCTGGAGGGACAAGGGAGTCTGCTGGGTGCCATCCCCTTCCTTGCATAACTGAGGAGCTGCAGGGGAGAAAACCAAAACTAGAAGCCTCAGCAGTGAGATTTATTGCTTGGTTAATAACATCCTTCCCTTCCCAATGACCCTAGTGAAGAAAGGAAAGGCTGAGTGGCTTTATCTTTATTCAGTGCTGTGGTCCTTCTGGGACACTTGAACGTGATTGCATCATTTTCGGTGTCAGACTTGATAAGATGTTGATTGTGTTTCTGCATTTTTCCATGGCGGAGGACTCCCCCGGCAGCCTGGATGGTTAATGGGAACTGACTGGCTCTCCACGCTCGCCAGCGCAGTTCCCTTTGGCTTCCTGCTGTAGCACATTAACACAACAAATTAACATTGTAATTGCCTTTTAACTATTTATCACTGTAGAAAAGGGAAAAAAAAAAAAGAAAAAAGGAAGATCACAGGCAACGACCCAAGAGATGGCTTAGGATGGCAGGACTCTGTCTGCACCTCCCTTTATTTCTATTTATAGCCAGCCATTAAGTTATGCTAATAAACAGCCAACTGCAGGGTATGCCAAATCCCTTGCTCAGGAACAGAAAAAGCACCGAGTTAAATATATTCAGCTTACTCAACTCACAGGACCGGTGTGACTGCTACCAAAACCACAGGGATCTAATAGCAGCTTCAGCGGCTTTCACTTAGATCTACTCACACAGCAGAGCCATTGCAAGAGCATGTACATTTAGCATATATATGTAAATCAAGCACAGGATAAATAAAACAAGGAAATTCAAACAAAATACCCAGTATCAATGACTCAGACTTAATTATTTTGGTAAAGGGCAATTCGCTGCTGTTCATAAACTGATTCATCTGGGAGAAAACAGCCCTTTTATCCAAATAGCGGCATAATGCATCTGCCACCAATTTCTCCAGAGCAATTGCGTCAAGAATAGCATTTATTGTAACTCTCCCTCACATACACTTGGTTGTCATGCTGTTTATGCAGCAGTTTCCAAAGGGGGTTGCATCAGGTCCTCACATAACTTATATATTTAATCAGATTATCCAATTAAATAATACAGCCTTAAATGAAGTCTGCTATTTCCTCGAGCAGTTCTGGGAAAGCTTTCATTGCTTATTCTTGTGCTTAAAATGTACTAGCAGCACTGCCTTCTGCAGCTATTTTTAGGTATCCAGACATTTGTAAAGCACCCATCACTAATTTCTAGATGCCAATACCTTGTTTTCCTCATCAAATTACAGCAGTCAGAAACGTCACCTTAATCTATAAAGTCACAGAGCACATAAAAATGACAGCAGCTTTATCTTTTCTGATTGTAAGCAAACACAGAATGAAAAAGTGATTGCTGATGATGAGGTTTTTGTAGAGAAAGGAAAGGAATCCCACCAGGGTGATACAATTGCCATCCCCTGCAAGGCTGAGGCTTGTGCTGACCTGCGCCCTTTGAAATGTGCCAGCACACACGTGGCAGAGGAGTGGCTGCGGAGGCTGGGTAAACCTCTGGGATTTCCTATGACTTCCCCAGCAGCCATCACGATGGGACAGATTCAGTTCTTGGGGTGACTTAACACAGTTCATCCCTGGCCGCCCCATCCTGGCCATGGGACCGCAGCAGCCCTGCCACGTGAGCCAACGGGGCAGGAGCCAGAACCAGGTCCAGCTGGGCAATCCTTCCCTGGGGGCAGATGCTCCAGATCCGAGTCTTTCTACAGCCTTCGAAGGAAGGATATACAGGCAAGGAAAGGCCTTTTATCAACCCTGAGCAGAAAGTGCTGGAGTTTGCAAATCCCCAGAAGGATTTCACACTTGGAAGGTCATCACAATGCTCTAACACAGGGAATGCTTCTTCCTGCAGCAGACCCTATGAGGACGGTAACACCGCTGGTTATTTTCCCTCCCAGTCTCCATCTTGGTAAGACACGTTGTCTTACTATCAATTTACAGTTTAATCCAATGTCTCCAAATCATTTATTTTAGCAATGATTAAACATGTCACAAAATACTACCAGGAGAAAGGCTGGGAGGTGTTAGAGCACAGCGGTCTCCATAGCTGTGGAGGAAGCAACGCAGTGGCTCAGCACCGTGGTTAAGTGAACACAAACACCAAGTGTTATAACATGGTGTTTCCCACAGGCAAAATCGAGGAAAAGTGACAAATTCCATCTAGACTGAGCACACCAAGCAGTCTGGCTGACCAGACTCTGCTGGCTACTGCAGAACCAAGCTCCCTTCAAAAACCGCCGCAAGATCCAGGGGTGCCAGTATGGCAGCTTCGCTTATGTGCCTCAATGGGACTCCATGAAGCTCTGATGGCCAGTGCTTGGTGCTCAGGGGTTTCTGCCAGTCTAGCTCTCCCAAAGTGCCCAGACTTGGGCAGATTTGGAAGTGCTGCTCAGAGCTCCAAAACACTGTCTGCATTCAGGCACCAGTTGCGCCACAACCATATGAACGGAATCGGTTGCCTGTGTATGCCAATACCAAGTCAAACAAATGATTCCCTAGCCACTTTTCTCCATCCCCAACACTAAAAGGTAATAAAAAAGAAATTATTTGGTTAATTAATATAACTGTTCTATTTCTTTTCTCCTCCCTACCAAAATGTGCCCTAGTAAAACATGTGAGAGACATTCAACCCTGCGTCAGCTCTTGGACATTCCTCAACTTCCCAACCCTGCTCTTCCTCCAGAGCAAAATTGGGTGGAAAGGGGGATATTTTGCAGTCATTAAAATTTCATTTTTTTTTTTAGCCAGACACACTGCCATTTCAAAAGCTCCCTGGTGTGAAGGGGATTGGCAGTATGGGGAAGAGAGAGCAGAGGAGGCAGGGGCTGGTCAGGATGCAGGAGATGTTTAACACAGCAATTGCAGGAGCAGCAGAGATGCTGTTGGTGCAGGGAAGGGTTGGCTTCTTGCCAGCCTGCTCCATGCTCTGAAAAATAGCAAAGCTAATAACCTCAATTACAGCCCAGCCTCTCTGGGGGTAGCTGATGATGCCTTTGTTTATCTGAATCCCAATGTGAAAGCAAAGATTATTTTCTGTCTGCAGAGGCATACGTTGTACAGACACCGGAGAAATAAGCAGTCCACGTAAGGGAAAGAAAGGTCAACTATACTTTCTTCCAAAATTCACCTTAGATGCTGACAGCTTTAATTCTGGCTCCTTTGGGCTCCCAAATATTTTTATTTGGCAGCCAAAAGGCAAGTCACCTGGAAGGTGGCTACCAATGTTTTATCCTTGGCTGAAACGGGGATAGGCTTTCACCTCACCTGCTGCCGCTATACTACAGCCTGCACTTCTACTGCGGCACTCATTGCAAAAACGGGTCTTACGGCTTTTTAAAGAAGCTTGGAGCTCATTCTGCAATATGTGGGGAATGATTACCAAAATGTTTCTTTTATGAATATATTAATTAGACAGGGATGCCTAGAAGGAATAGGCAGAAAGAAAACAGCCTTGTCTGTTGAGATACAGCTCTGTTGAACCATATCTCAAAGAATATTTGAGACTTAAGCAACATTGTTGGACTTCTTGCAATTTTCCTCCTTGGTTACAAATGTAATCTACATTCAGGAAATCTGGAAGGATCAGGTAGAGAAACTACTACCTTCATCATGAGATGAGGAACCACAAAATGGAGTACAGCAACATCTATGCAGGGTCAAGAAAAATACAGCATGTTGTAGGGGCGTGGTCTGCCTACATCACCATGAAGAAAAATTAACTACAATAGATTTCATAGAAGATGACCGTCACTATAAAATCCTTTGTCATATTTAAGCACTGTTCCTGCTGATAAAATAAGCAATGCTTTTGTTTACGCATGGTTTCCCTCTGTGTGTCACTGGACAGAGCCCTGCAGGCTCAGCGTTTCAGTTGGGTCTACCAGATGGTCCATATGGATGGTCCTACATTGCAGTTTTAATGCAGTTTACAGTGTTGCAACTTCATTTTCTTATTATATGAAAAGCCATATAAAGGCTCGTGAGGACCAGCAAAGTCCATGAGGTTATTCAGTTATGGGTTCCTCCTCAGTCCATCAGCACGCCCAAGCAGAGCTGCCACCTAAGGTGCTTGCAGCAATATGCCTTCAGGTTGCATTTGTATAAATTTCAATGTGGGTGAACTTAGGTAATCAAAGTTAAATTTTCTCAATTCCCTTACGAAGCAGAGGCAATCAGCCAGTGCTCACGGCTGTGTCACAAGTCAACTCTGTGCTCTGTACACACACACAAGAAATGCAAGTCTTCTCCTGCAGTGGCATAAATCTGAAAAGACATCTAATAATTCCCAGTTCCCACTAACCAGATACTAGATACAGAGACACAAACTGCTTCTTCCTGGTATAAGTCAGTAAAAGTACAGTGCCATCCATTTTTTGGCAGCCCGAAGTTGGGCAGGTTATAGATAAACTTTACCAGGGTGTGTTAGATCAGGTTTACACAGATTTACTAAAATCCATCACTCCTTGCAGTAAACAAGGATCTTGAGCTTATGCTGTCAATATGTTTTGCCTATGAAAAACCAGAATCTAACAAGCAATGTAACAACTCAGATTAGATACCCCTGCCTCAGGCTAGGAGTCAAATCTTTCCTTGGCTAAGAGAGCCTTGCAATTTAACCTTTGCCTGATCTCACACATGACTGGTTCTTAAAAAAATTACAGCAGAAGAATTATGGATGAAGGAGGGGGGAGTTATTGTATCTTTGACCTTGTTTTCTCACATTAAATAACAAGACACAGAAGGGTAGAGGCTGGGGTCTGGCACAGCCAGGCTAAAGCTCACCATGGTCACGGTCTGGTTTTTATTAGCCACAAAGACATGTTGGAAAATTCATAGGAACCAGTCATACAAGACCCATAAAACAAAGCAGATGTCATTACCTTGTCCTCACTATGGAGCTGAGCATCACCCGACCGTGGGTCTCCAACCACACCAGACCAGTGCTGCATTGCTCACCAGCAACTGGGACCTTCACAGCCCAGCACCACAGACTGCACATTCTGACTTTTCCTCCTCTAAAGACAGTAAAAATTGCACAGAACTTAGAGCTGGAGGTTTACCCCACACATATTACCTGATTTTTCAGTAAAATCACAGAAACACCAAACACATGCTTAGGTTCATCAACCAAGCTCTCCCTAGACACCTCCAGGCCCCAGAACCCCAAGACTTTTTCTGCCCCCCCACTCCTGCAGAAACACTTGCTGTTCCTACCACAGTTTGGCACAGCGATGGTAACTGTGATATAAATGGGCCAGGCAAAGGCAGTGTCCTGGTTTCAGCTGGGATAGAGTTAATTTTCTTCCTAGTAGCTGGTATAGTGTTATGTCTTGGATTCAGTATGAGAAGAATGTTGGTAACACACTGATGTTTTCAGTTGTTTCTAAGCAGTGTTTAGACCAAGTCAAGGATTTTTCAGCTTCTCATGCCCAGCCAGCAAGAAAGCTGGACAGGCACAAGAAGTCGGGAGGGAACACAACCAGGGCAGCTGACCCAAACTGGCCAAAGGGATATTCCGTACCATGGGACGTCATGCCCAGTATATAAACTGGGGGGAGTTGGCCCGGGGCGGATCGCTGCTCAGGGACTAACTAGGCATCAGTTGGCGAGTGGTGAGCAATTGCATTGTGCATCACTTGTTTTGTATATTCCAATTCTTTTATTATTATTATTTTCCTCCTTTCTGTCCTATTAAACTGTCTTTATCTCAACCCATGAGTTTTACTTTTTCCAATTCTCTCCCCTATCCCACTGGGTGGGGGGGAAAGAGAGCAAGCAGCTGCATGGTGCTTAGTTGCTGGCTGGGGTTAAACCACAACAGGCAGCCAGAGCAGCAGAAGAAATAGGAGTGGTGACAGGAATACTGAAAGAAAAGCTGAGTTTTGTTCACGTGTTTTTTTAACTAGATAATCCAAGGAACATCAAGGTCAGGAGAGGCTTGAAAGGGTGCACTTAGCACAGGTTAGACACTCCCATTCAAAATACCTGAGTGGGTGATGGACCAAATTACAATTTGGCCTGTCCTCCTGCAGAAGATGTAGTTCTTGCTACAGCTTCTTTACTCTTGTCCTTTGCTGAGGAACTACAGTTTGTCATACCAGACCCTTGGCACCTGCAGGGATGCTGACTGAGCTGTGCAGGGCACCCACATCCCAGAACCAGGTCAACAAATAAGTACTTGGCACTAAGAGGAAGGGTGATCCAGAGGTGACACCAAGCAGCCAACGACCAGCCTGGGGCTCCAAAGTAACAGGATTTGCAGCACATTCCCCAAAGCAGTGACAAAGCCAGGGTAGAAATAGTGCTACCCCACCCAGCGCCATGGTACAAATGCTGGTGTTACTGGTGCCAGAGGGAGATCTGACCTTAATGTTTGAAGATTGAGTGGATAACTGTGTGCCCCATAACTCTGTATTTAAGTAGCTCTGTGCTTAAAAATAAGGTTCAGCTAAATGTCAGTGTAGGAACTCAATGAGCATAATAAATTGTGCTTCAATTTTTAAGCTTAGGGAATTACAGACAGTAAAGGATGCTCCCCCCGCAATAAGATGAGAATGAAAGAAAGAAGAGGGGACGATGCAGATACTGTTGATGTTTCTAGGAGATCTGCGGGCTTGAGGTTGATTAGCAGTTGACAGTGTCCTTTCTGTGTCAGGAGAAGATAAGGCGGCAGCAGAACACTGCAGGCAGCTGATAGCAGCAATTCCCAGAACAAGGCTTGTGGGGGCTGAGGACAGGGAGCAGGAAGGATTTCCTGGAGAAAATGACTGTGATGCTGAATAGTTCTGAAGTTTGTGAAAAGTGCCTTGAGCCTACTAAATAAAAACATGTCACTGAAATCATCTTCTCATCCCAGAAAACAATTTCGTTTTAAACAGAAATCAGTATCTCCCAAATTCAAGCCCAGATATATTTAATTAAGTTTGCCAAGTAACAACTCCTCAGCCATTACTTACAACCCTAACTACTTAAAAACATGCAAGTTTATTCTTGTAAACATCATAAATCTTGCACTGCCTCCCCATACATTACCCTCATCAATAAAGGGATACAGGCTTCATTAAAACAAGGTAAAAAACAGTTTTAAAACAAAGCAGTCACTCATGAACTGTCCAGAGGTTTACACGGTAGTGTAGGTGACTATAAGAACCTTTATGTATTTGATTTTTTTTTTAGCCTCTAAAAAAAATAAAAAGCTTTAGCATGAAGTTTTAAAGTAAAATTAAGCAGTTTCTTTGTAGACCCACACCGCTGTACAGGGGTGCAAGGTACATGCTGATAGTTTCCGCATGACTGTGAAGAGGTCTCTATCACCGTTTGTGTTTCTTTCCAAGGGTGCTGTACACGTTATTGTACAGTCCAGAAAGTTTAACCAAATCTTATGCCCCTTTACATAAAAACATATACCTGCAAAAGATCTTATAATCTGCACAGACCAAAGCACACCAAAGGAATATTATCATCCTATTCTATACCAGGTAGCAGACACTGAGAGGGCCAGTGATGTGTTCAAGGTTGTAATGATGTTTATAATAAAACAAAATGAAGTCCAACCCTTGCAACTTGTCAGCCTCACCCCATTCACTCGACACACGCTCTCCTCCCCTTGCTCTGCTCACTGGTCCTGCTGGGGGAGGATCTCGTGGGTCTGAGCTACGTCAAATTTAAGTTTCTCCCCCTTTCTTTGACTTGGTATTTCTGAGCTTTTCAAGAAAAGCAACAATCCAGATAATTCAAGTCCTAGCCCTGCAGAGTGCTTCGGAGCGAAGGCACCAGTTCAGCGCCGCAGACTAGGGAGAGTCAGGTCACTCGGGAAGGGGTTTGATCAGCACCAAGGATGTAACTGCTCTCCTGCAGCAAACAAGCTCATCTCCTATTCACCACTGCCAAAAGGACAAAGAAGGAGCCCTACCAGCTCTGCGGTTATGCAAAGTACTACAAACCCTTAGTTGTCAAGGAAAAAAGAGAGACAGAGAGTTTCCAAGCTGCAAGCAGGACCAGTCTCCCCCAGCCAGCTGGGCAGCGGAGGGGCTCTGCATTTCAGACAGAGCTTCAGGCCCATTTCTGTGTAATAGCCCTATAATTTAGATATCAAGCCCAGGCCAATGAGGGCTCAGCAGCCACAATCACAGTGGTTTTAGCCATCCAACCTAGCACAGAAACCCTTCTGTAATTCCCTTTTCCTAGCACATTATCTTTAATCATAAGCATAATAGAGATTCAATTGGAGCCCTCAGCTGCATTTTCTTCCTCATTATTCACAGTGCTGTATTTTCCTCAGCTATAAACAATTTTCTCCCATTCCATTTGGCATTGATCTGCCTACAAAGTTCAGAGAGAGTCTTTTAAGGTTTTTATAGCCCTATGTGGAATCTCCTGGGCAGTAATGAAGATAGAAACTCAGGGCTTTTACCCAGAAAATTGAATTGCACAAAGCAACTTGCCAGTAGAGCACCCACTTTCTTTGTTCCCCTTCAAATAACATCCCTGGAAATTTTACAGTTATTTGCAGCCATTTGGCAACATCGTTTTCATCCAAGAACCCAAATCCCACTCTCAAGGGTTGCTCCAGCACGTGCAGTGGCTGTTCAGTCTGATGCTCTCCCAGAGTGGACTGTCCACCCAAATGCTTTGTTGCCAGAGGTTTGTGCTTCACCTCTTTCCTCTGGTACCTCCTCCAACACTTTCTGAACAAGCAACCTGTTTAAGCAATATCAGTAGTCTCAACTCTTTAAAAAGAAAGTTGCCAAACCATGAAATTAATCCAGGCAGTGTAAATACACAGTTTCCCCTTAATTGACTCTTTAAATGCACCTGTGTCAATGCAGGCACCCCAGCAATGTATCAGCTTGCAAGACTGAAAGGTCTATTCCCCCCTAGAGGCATCTGGGCTAACATTTCATAAATTACAATCATGTTTTCCTTTTCTGTTAATATTTTCATTCCAAAGGTCATTTACCACACACATATACTCACAAAACAGGCGAAGGTGATGGAAGCTGCTTGATTCCCAGACTTGGGAATCACAGTCACTCCATTAATGAAGCAAATCTGCAATCTTACTACAAAGATATATCTATCTACAGCCAGTGCACTCACCCATATAAAACTCCATTCTTTAGATCTGCATGCATATGAACATCCAGGCTATCGTAGCAGGTGTGAGCTGCTTCTCTACATGTATATTTGGCTATTGAAGATATTGGATTATCTTTTCTGAAGCTGGGTGCTCGAGTTGGGCACCCTCATCCTACAGTAAGGCAACCAACCTTCAGTCACCAGCCTTGGACAAGGAGCAGCTGCAGCCAGTCTTGCTCAGGAGGGTCACGGAGGTGATCTGTCTTCTTCCCTGGGGAGCAGAAAAGACCAGGCTACACAGCAGCTGTGGATCAGTATGAAAGAGGGACCCCCAAAGGTGACCAGGGTACTACTGTATTGCCCCAGGGTGAACTGGGGTATCTGACAAAGGATGCTTGATCCCAGAAAAGCAGCCATTGCCTGAGCAGCATTCAGGTGGAGAGAACATTGTTCACAGATCTGAGAGCCTTCAATGAATGGTTAATTCACTTTTTGAAATATCTAAGGAACATAACATTTTCTCTTACTATTATCATATTAGCCTGAGAAGATTTGTGAGCCTCATCCTAGAGGGTGTCAGAAGCTTAATATTAATTAAATAGCAGATTTAAGGTTATTTCTCTTAATCACAGCTGTGATCTGAATTATCACTTGATAATATTCCACTTTTGCCCACTTGCTGCTTTTGATTGATTATTTACATTTGCTGGTTTATAATGTGCATGTATTGCTTTGAACAGAGGCATGTTTTTTTGATTTTAACTGCATTACATTCTCTGGTCAGATGATGGATTGGAGTTTTGAGCATACCATAAACACCAGCCCGTTCTTGCCAGCATGATATGTATCTATATTCCATATTCACTTTTCAGTGTATCCTGTATTCAATCATCCCTATATTCATTTCTCCTGATATTATTATTATTAGCCTTGGGGAACGTGTTTTATAGGCTATTTAGTTTGAATTAAGCATGTATGTCAGTCATTTCTTGTTTCTAAAAGAACACAGATTATAAATGATAGGATTTACGCCTAGACTCAGCTTTGGACTAGTTTCCATCTTTACCTAATACTGAAGTATTATTACTATTAGTAAAACAACTGCTGGATTCTTTGTCAAAACCTTCCATGCACACATTCTCACAGGCTTTTTAGTAGATTCATTAGGCACAATTGGAAATTGCTTTTTCTTTCTACCAAGTTTCTTGTTTAATTGGATGTGGTCTCAACAGAAAAAGGTCTTTTGCCAATTTTTTCCCCTATAGGGCTCACTGCCACTTCCCAAAAATAAACTCAAGGATTGAACAAGCTATTGATTACATTTCAACCATGTTCCATCTTTATTTTATGCTTTTAAGCATTGAGACTTAATTAAAAAATAATGAAAATTTCAATAAACACATTTGGTCATCTAGGAACAAGTGAATGTGTAGACACTTACTCTGGATAAGTGTCTGACCATTCTTTCATTTGGCTTTAATGAGATCAAATTAGTGTGCTGTTAGCGTAAATAGATCTGCATGCGGAGTCAAATGACCACATGTGCAAGTTATAATTAAATATTTAGACATATAAGCAGATGTTCCCCTGCACTCCTCTTGATGCAGCTTTGTTAGATGTCAATGTTTTATCCCCTTCCCACAAGTTTTGCAGCAAAGCACACCTCAGATGACACGATGCTCAAATTGTTCCTCATCATCTCTGTACTTTCACCTCCCACAAATGACTTCTAGAAATGTCTCTGGGGATTTCTTGAGTAACTGGCATCCTTTGCAATGGAGGAGAGCACACTAGTGCCTGCTGTTCTGCACCCCTTTGGAACAGGAGTGAGTCACCCTTTCCTATTTTTGGCTTGAAGCCCACTGATCCCTCTAATGTTACTGAGAACGGTCACATTGCAGAGGGATAACACAAGGAACGTCACTCCTCTGCTCTTTCCCTGGTTACTACACAAACTCGGTGACTTCTGTTTACTGTGATTCATACAAAAGTTTTTCAGGGTGCTATTCACAGGTTTTTGTGGCTTTTTGCTTCAAGTTTCCAACTCATGCTAAAAATCACAGTGATGCATTTACATCACACCCTCTTTCTGGAGGCGCTTGCTGTAACATGACAGCCCTTTGACTTAAGCACTGCAAGCCGGCGCAGTTGTGTCACATACCATTGGACAAACCTATATGTTAGTCAGCCACAGATCTTCAGGAATAGAAGTGAGCAGCCTAATGCACAGAAGCAGCTTATGAAACTATTTTGTCACATCTGCACTGGAAGATTAAAAGCTGTCAAATGATTATCATCATGGAAATGGGGTTTCTAGCAAGGTGAAGATTGGAAACAGCTGGGACACCACTGCCAGAGCTGAACACTGTTCAAACTGGCAGACTATCTCCTTTCTGTGTCATTTTTACATACGCTTCCAGCTACTTGACCAGAGATTAAGGCAGGGGAAGGCTTAAATCAGGTCCAGTTTTTCAGATAGAAGTTTTCCTCAGCCTTCAGTGTGCAGTAGACAGGATATTTGGGAAAGAAAATCAGACAAAGATGTCATCTCCCTCCAAATCTAGATAGAAAGCAAAACACCTGTGAGCCAAAACATGAACAGAAAAGAAAAACATAAGCACCCACAAGCAGAGGCTATGCCTGAAAATATTACAAACAAGTTAGATGACAATTCTTGCTCTCTACAACTGTGTAAGTAGCATATCTAAGCAAAAATAATCCCCACAACACTGGCAGAATGCCTTTAAATCAAAGGAATAAAAAGAAGAAGCCAAGAAGCAGTCAGCAATGCATGCTCTCAGTCACCTGATGTAACAATGGGCATCCCATACTGCGATGCAACCCTTGAACTATGCTGGGGACTTAGTCAATGCCCCTGCAGCCAAATTCATCAAGCCATGACTCAGAAATGGCTTTGAGAGCAGAGACATCCTTGCGGATAGGACTGCGGGAGGATGAGGCGTAATGCGTGCTTTCCATTTAATCCTTGCCAGTGTAAGCCAGCTACAGGACTTTATTATGGTAGCTTTTAAAAAAATAAAACCCTTTAAACACCAGAGAAGCAATATTTGTCCCTGTGTAGGTATTCACACGTGCATATGCCCATAGCCAAGACAGGGCAGGCAGAACAGAACAAATTGTGTGCTCTGAGCAGGAGCAGTGGAGGGGATGCGGGCTCAAGATGGATTATATTTCTGTCTCATTAGCCTGCCAGCTGTAGCACTCCGATGGTAGAGATACTTGCCAAGAGTCCTGATTCATTGGGTCATAGAGATCATAGGCTTTAGGACAGAGGGGAGGAAGAAGGCGGGGGTGAAGATATTTTTATGCCTGACCTTTCTTAGAAGGTCAGGAATTAGGGGTTTGTTTCTTTAAAGATCCATGTCTTGATCTCAGAAGCAGCCTTACTGAAATGCTACAGCACCGAGAGCAAGCATTTGTAGGTACCCATGCTTGCAGGGTAATGACACACTGAGTGTCACAGGCAGATAGATCTCTGTCCAGTATAAAAAACCCCATAGCATTATTTGTGATAACATAGATTAAAGTCATGAACAGGCAGCGATGGACCTAACTAGATTTCTGCAATAGCTCTTATGGACATATTTTTGGATTTGCTCACACTATTATCCACACAACCACTGGAGACAAGTGTCACCCATAGCTCCAGTGTCACCTTGACCACCATTGAAGCCCGTGTTTCAAATAAGAAACTCCACATGGAAGTTCATCAACAGGCAAAAGACCCCAAGATTTTAGTACAGCTCTTTCTGCCAAGCTGGAGAAGGGGAAGGTAGAGCATGGGAAGCCTGTTCAGAAACAGTACATCTACCCGGGTCCTGCAGCCTGCACTTGTGAGCTTTATTTAAAGTACACAGATATATAAAACATCTCATGAATTCCTGGGGATTCACAGTGTGAGCTTCTAATAAATGAGCACTCAGGAACATTATAAAAAAGTCAGGACTCTTAAATAAACATTCACGCTGGGCACCTGATTTATAAATTTACTGTTCAACAAAAATAAAAACAGAGCCAGCTCACCTGCCTGGCCAGCCACAGCGAAACCTCCCAGCTGGGTTCTTAACAAGTGGCACGGACAACCTCCCTGCTCCATTATTCACAGAAGTTATCCAACAGATATGTCTTAAATATTAGCGAGTTAGATAACACTTTAATCAAGCTCAATATTTTGATTAGCAAGGAACAATCCACAGCACTTCACACTCCACAGAGAAAGGAATGGAGATTTCAGATTACCAGGGAGCAATCTGAAAGGAAACTTCACCAACAGAAGCCAATTTCCTGTGTATTAACAACAACCTGGCTATTCCAACTTTTTGAAGCTTATTAACATTTTGAACCTGCTATCCTGAACATGGTAGATGCAGAAGAAAAGACCTTCCTGAGCTGGAGAGCCCAAAGTTTCCTTAAGTGGAGCAGGACACAAAGCAAAGCAATTCAGCTTGGTCCTTCAGCATGCTCCACACTTGAAAGGGAGATAATAAAACATAAAACCACCATCTCTGCTTGAATGTCCACAGAGGGAAGCAGGAGATAGCTGAATGTTGTTACACATTCCAGTTGACCTGCTCAGTGTCCCACATGGCTTGTAAAAGGTGTTTTCAACAAATAGTATTAACTCACTTTGTTTCCTACAAGATACTGATTTCCAATATTTTTAACAAGTCCTTTGAAACACACAATGATGTGTGTATTTATTGCTTGAATAGGTCTGAGGTCTCAGGTGCAAAAGACTGCCTGGGGCTATACGCCTCTCTCCACCATGAACTTGTTTAAAGGAAAAATCCAGACCAATATATAGAAGAACAATTTTACTGTTAACAAGAAACAAAACTGTTTGGATGAGAGAGGAGCAGAATTTTCTCCCTTTTGCCATATACATCTCCAAATTTTCACTTGCTGCCAATAGTTCAGCAGGGAAATATTGATTATAAGAAGATTTGGTTTCTCAAACTAGCCTTTAATTTGGCAGACCTAAGAGCTACATTATTCTCTGCACTCCCGACTGAACTTGCCCATGTTCTTTTTTTTGAAATGAGCTCTCTTCCATGCAAAATCTGCCCCACTGCCTTATTTATTATTGACCCGTCACAGTTTGGAAACATAGCTTAAAATAAATGAGCCTGAATGCCATGGCTGTAGAGTTATTAAACTGCCTGGCATTGAGGAAATTGCTTTTCATAAACATCCTGAGCTCTGATGTTTTTTTTCTTAAAGTGTTTAATACAGTGAGAGTCCAAGTTAATCTGAATCAGTCTGCAAACTGAATTGCTAATGAGAAGGGAAGATGTATTATTGTTCAATATTGAAGGACTGAAGTTAGAGGCCAGAGCAAAGAATGGAGTTTCACAATATACAAATAATATTCTTTCTACTTGCTGTCACTTGATGTGCTAGCTAATCAGTGAAAGAAAATGCCTCCACTTTCTCAATAGGTGAGACCATACAGGGGATGTTCGTTTCAGGTCTCCTCCATCACAGATCCCAGATCTCACTGCCAATACCAGCACCCTTCTGCTGTTATCTGCACACCCTGGCAATACACATATTAACAGGCAAACAAAAAATAAAACAAACAGTGATTTCCATATTACTGTACAGAGCCACAGAAGCACAATAAATATTCTGTAGTTGTTAATTCCCTATTTAATATCTTCCCTTGGTAGCACTCAGGTATGCCCTCTCTGTGGTAGCACCTTCTTAGGCACCCAGAGAGGAGTGTACAAGGGCAGATGCTCCAAGTCCATGCAAGTTCGTTTGGAAAGTCAGATACGTTGTCCAGATGAACAGCATGTGGATAGCCTGCTGCCCTGTACCTAGTCACCAAATCTAGACAGGTTCATTAGGGATGCCCACACATCTCAGCAACCCAATTCCTCTTTCAGGGTGGACTGCCTTTACCCCACTTCTGTTATTACACAATATACACCAAAGCTGAAGTTTGAAAAAAGCTCTTTGTGCCCCTTCTGTGGGAAACAGCTAGAGCTGCAGCAGGATAGGGAGAAGATGAGATACCCTGTCCTACCTGCACACTTGGCAATCCCACTCCTCAGTGCTGGGACTTCGTTTCGTGTGCCATGTAATCATACTACCCTTCAAACAGTCCTGGACAGTCTCCATTTACCTCAATCTCACCATCTAGGATTCCAGACAAGAAGCAGGTTGGTGAATTTATTTCCTATCCATACATCCAATGCTCCTTAACAGCCTCACAGGTATTGCAGGTTTGCAGGGTCTCTGAAGCCTGACCACTTCTCCAGCCTGACATGGAGATGCAGTAGCAGAACCACCCCCCTTCTGCACTTTACTCTCTAAACAGGGTTTGGACGGAAGAGGGAACACGGCCACCCTTCTCACCTGTAATAATCAACATGATACTAAGGAGGGCTCCTTGGAGATGCTTTTACATGAGGTCTGAAAGGAGCAATGAAATTTCCAGTCCTCATCCCATTTTGAGCCCCAGCAGGACAAAGGGATGAAAACCAGCAACTGAAAATAGAAACAAAACCTAGATTGTCCCAGGTTCGTTTAACTTGTGAGTTTGCACTTACACGGTACTAAAACGAGGCCAACACTGCCTGCCATCTCTTTACAAGATGTAAAACCTAAGTGAATCCTTTGTCGATAATGAATTCCTGTTTGCAATGCCTCTAAATTGAAGAAAATGAGTATTTCTTTTTCCTCGCAGAAAAGCAGTGCGGTACCCCAATCGGGGTTGCTACGCAACCACCTCCTGCACATGGCTGATAACACTCACAGCATTATTTCCCCGCCTGACTGCGCGGTCAGAACAAAGCCTAGCTAATGAAGCTTTCAAATGCTCTTGGCTCTGCCTTTGACGGTTCAACACGGGTTTTCCTTGCATGTATGTGACAGTTACAGCAGCTACTCACTGTCCCCTCCAGCCAGGGATGTCTCCAGAGCTGGATGGAAGAAATGCCCGATGGAGAGCAATGGACAGGATTGGAGAAGAACAGCAAAACATCCAACTGATGCAACCAGCCTCCAAAATGGAGGGCAGCCACGCACACCACACAACAAGGTGATGAAAAGGCCCTCTGAAATGTTGAGCCACTGGCATTACAGACCAAGCCAGACATCCTCTGGCACCCATTTATCCATCAGACATAATACCCTTATCACTCCGCAGCTGCTGCCTGCCTGTGGGTATGGGTACAGCAAGGATAAACCTCCCCACTGGCATATGCAAAAAGGGATGGGATGAAGACGACTCCCCTGTTTAAGCGTTTCCAGTGCCTTGAAGCACTTACAGATTATTTTTTTTTTTAACAATCTGTTGAAACAAATTTGACCATGATTTTCTTACACAGCATGTGTAAGCAAACCCCTCTTCTACCAGATGAGCAGGTGTAGCAAGAACCACCATCGTTAGCAATGAGCACCAGCTTCCCCCATAGACATCTTTGTCCTCCTGTAAGAGCAACCAGCTGATGCTAAAGTAGCCCCACTCTGTAACTGGGACAGTCTCTCCCTCCATCATAGCCAGATCTGCCCTTTCTTTATAGAGTCAGTTTCTCAGGGAAGGCACTTAGTTACCCTCCCCCTTTTCATACTGACAGCCAAAGCTGGTTTCTTCTTCTACAGCAGATCTACCCTTTACCGGTTCATTTCACAGGACAGCAGAATACAGTGAAATGGAGAGTACCTCCCTGACCCTCCAGTATCTTGTCTACTTAACTGGATCACCTTAGATATATGTGTGGATGCCACACAATCCTGGAGTGACAAGGCAGCAAGGATGGGCTGACAAAACATGCAGTGTGAGCTTGGCAGAGTGAACAGACATACCTCAAAAGATTCGACAGGGACAAATTTCTGTAGCTGAATGCTTTCTAGACAGCATGGGGCTCCAAGCATTGTTTTAATTAGGAAACTACCATGAACTAAGGGCATGAATTCAAAGCCCAGTGACTATTCCGGACCCTGTGCTATTTCAACACACTCAGGACATGCTAGGTGCAGCCTGAGAGATGCCTCGCCAGAAATCCAGGGCAAAACTGAAGCTGCAGAACAGTTATTTAACTTCCTTTCCTATGTGAGCAACTGCTAGCAGGCACAAATCACCTGGAAGAGCTGGGGACAAGTTCTTCCCATACCAGAGAGCTGGAAGGATTTGCAGGGGCTCATGTACCCTTGGACAACAAAGTGACATGAAGAGAAGCAGCTGGGGGAGTTGAAGCAGGCAACATCTGCCAACCATAAGACAACCTGAGGGATTAATCTTGCTCTCAAAGACATAAGTTCTGCAAACAACCAGGTAAAAGTCACAAGAGAGCACAGCACCCCGGGAATCCAACCCACCCCTGCTCGTGGGAACAAAACAACCCACCTGGCTATTCGGCCACCGTGACTCTGCCTTGCTGGGCTGAGCTGAAGAAAGCACAGCATGAGTGCTTTTTGTTGGAGACAAAATTATCTAACAAGAGACAATTATGTGACATTACCATTAAAAGCAGTGTGTGGGAAAAAAAGCTTTAAGCCTATGTATCCGGAGGTCTGCAAACCCTTTTCTCTACCTTTGTACTAAATAGGTCTCATTTAGCCCATTTGTTCTGTCCTAGCCAGGCAAAGTCAAAGTAGGGTTGATCGATTTGTTAATTACAGTAATTTTATCTTAAATACAGACAGCTGAGTGTTCATCAAGTCACAAATTCGCCTGTTAGTAAGAAACCTCCCCCCTGCTAAATAATTAGGGATAATAAGTGTCTCATAATAAATGCAACCCACAACAACATGCTCCAAGAGCACAGTGCAGAATCAGGAGAGCTATTAGGGAACCCCCAGGTCTATTTGTCCTTTTGAAGAAAACAATGCAATATCTTTAATTGTCTCTCTTGAAACACTGAGCCAGCTCTGCTGGTTTGTTATAAGTAAAAGCAAAATTACTCCACTTTCTGACTGTCTCTTGTGTCCAGAGAAGGCTTAATACAGAGTTATCAACACAGATAAAAGCAACTTTCTCTGTTTGCACTGACTAGGCACGTACAAAGAGCTGAGATAGGAGGTAATACAGGTGGGTTACATATAGCCATGCTCCTCAGGCCTTTTAAAACTCTGGATAAGGCTTAAAAGATTCAGTTTCAACACAAGTCACAAGCAGCCCATGCACAGCGTGGAGCATCCATCCACACGCATGGACCAACATGAAGTACTTTCAGTATTGAAGACTCACATCACCCTCTCAGCACAGAAGGGGCAGGCTAGCAAAAGCTGAAGGTAAGGGAAACCAGCCTTTGGTTTTCAGCCTGCAAAGGATGGGGAACCACGGGAGCAGGTTTCTACAGCAGCCTGCCAAGAGCAAGGTTTGGGATGAGCGAGGAGAGGACAGCAGAGCTCGTGTGCATTTGCACTTCTTCCAAATCCTGCAAAACAAACAAAAAAACCAAACAACCCACGCAGGTACACCTACACTCTCCATTTCTGTTGGTTTTCTTCCTTTATCCCCTAGTTAATTAATCCTTCAACTTCACCAGCCAGGCAAGTAGGGACAGACAAGAAGGTCAGATAGGTGAAAACATCACCACTTCAAATTCCCTTCCAAGGACTAAGGATAAAATGAATTTCCTCCCACCACCCCTATTCTTTAGACCAGCCCTTGGATAGAGCTAGATGACAGAACATAGTATGGGGAAAAAACTTCAACCCCTTGAACTCAGTGGATCCTGCCAAAGCCGGGCGCTGGGGAGAAGCACCTTGGCAGGTGAGGCCATCTGCCTTCCACTGGACAACAAGGCACTGGGAAAGGACAGCCAATGCAGAGCTGCTTCGAGAAAGAAAATGTTTGTCACCACACCAAAACAAAAAGTATACAAGCCTGAGTTTGTAGGGAGTAGAGATGGCTGGAGAAGACTATAGGAACTGATCCTGCCACAGCAATTTCCTAGCTGGTAAGTCAGTGCAGCTACAAATTCTCTTTTCGAATAACTTAAAGTATTGAACTACGGCCTCTTACTCCCCCCCCACCCCAAGGTGAAGACATAGGCAACCCTTATGGGCAATCAGGACCAGACAGGATTTGGAGAGAACTTTAAAGTTTCATTCTCTCAGCGTGTAAAAACACAGATGTCATTTGTCTTGCTTGCAACACTGGGGAGTGCACTAGGGGAAAGAAAGATATTTAATCAAATGCAGCTGTATTTTGTTTACAACAGTATCTGCTGTCATTTACTTACTTTGCTCCATGAAGTGCATTTAGTTGTTTTTCTATGGCGTTTTCCTCCAAGAGCTGAAGCTTCATTTGTTCCTGTGAAGACCCCTGGATTTCTGCAAATATTTTCCTGAAGCATATTACTTATTTTTTTTAATGTGTAGTATTTCAGTTCCACTTCATCCACAAATATGTTTAACCAGCATTTGCAAGATTCTTTTATGCTATGTCCTGTTATCTCAGCACACCCGACTTAAAGTTGCATTCAGAATAAATACTGGGCTTTTGTTCTGAGCAGGGGAGATAGCTATGTAACGATCAATCAAAAAAAGCCCTTGGGGATGGGACAGATTAGCACTTTGATACTACTGAAGATGAATGGGTGAAAGGAGTTTGATAAGCTGGTGTTTTCCTCAGATAATTGCTCTGAAAGCTTTCTAAAGCTGCTTGGATCTTCCTCCATTTCCTTTTGTTTCTGGATAGGATAGCAAGTCCTGCTTTTCTACCAGCAATACTGGACAGGCTGCTACTATTACTATTTTTAAACAAGTAGCAGTGGATTTATGCCACATTTCATCACTGACTATTGAACACTAAAATACTAGTCATAATTTAACTACAGATTTAGACTGGATTCCTATTATTCTTGGCCAGCTTGACTAGTCCTCCCAGCACATACGTCACTGAGCACAGCTTGCACTGAGAAGGGACTGAGGGGGTGGGAAGAGGATTTCTCACGGGATATGGACATCCTTCCTCAAGCTTACATCTTTAACAGCTCCTCTTCCTTCAGAAGTCACTAACCCTTGGTGCTCACAAACAGACCTTCAGCCCCCTGTCAACCTTTCTCTGGGCTTTCCATACCCAACACTGACCTCCTCTTCCTCCTCCTGGATCGTTCTCGTGCAGCTACCCCACAGGATCATCTGAAGAGGAAATTCTCCTGAAGCTGTAACATAAAACTCTTGTCAAGCTCACCTAGACCCCAGGTACATCCCTCTTCAGGCATGAGGCAAATCCTGCTGGCATTCACAGATACGGTACCATTTACCATGCTAACTTATTCTCAGCCACTAATGAAACTGAAGCCAAGAGATTTTACTATATTTTTATTGTTTCATTGAATAAATGAATTTTAAATACAGAATTAAAAATTTATTAAAAAAGTTATTAAAAGCCAGCATTCAGAAGTGGGTTGCACATCAGTGACTGAAATAATTCATACTTATTTTTTGGTACAAAGATAGGAAAGAAAACTAAAAAAGCATATCCATCACCTGGAAAGATGAATTTTTTTTTTTTTTTTACATTTCCTTTCATATTTAGAACTGGTATTTGTCTTATGAAAATCTCCCACCAAACTTGTTTTTCACAGCACTGATTGACATGGTTTGGTGTTCAAAAAAACCCACTCGTTGTTTACAGAAGCAGCAATGTAGTGTTTTCCCCCTCATACGTATGGAAGCCAGTATGTTTAATAAAACATTCAGCATACGAGGGGTGGAAAAAATGCAGTGTTATGGGATTTGCAGGGATGCAGTTTAGCTTACAAATGATTCTTTGAGCTTACACTGATATCTTTATGTGTTACATACTTCTTAGAGTATCACATCTCTAGCATTTGCCCTTTGCTAAGCTCCATCACTGCAACAAAGATTTCCAGAGTGATGAGGGAATAGGTACCATCGATTTTTAATGCCCGATTTTAAAGCAGATTGATCTTTCAAGAGACACAGATCACCCATCCTCAAGGACAAGAATCAGGCCCTTTTAGGCACAATCTAAGCCCTATAAAACAGAGGCACCTCAGGAAGTCTTGACATTGGGGTTCTGGGTCAGGGTTGGGAGGTGGTTTTTTTGCAAGCTTCTATTACGGGTCCTTAAAAAGAAGGCTATGAAGATGATCTCACCAGTCAATGCATCTGCATCATCTCAACCAAAAAAAAGTAGACAGACTTTAATACACGCATCATTTCAAGACATCAGCCCCACTCACACAGTATTCACAACAGGTTAGAAACAATACGGACTACAGCTCACCTGTTCCTCAAGGATTTTAACCACCAAGAGAATTTAACCACATAGATGACAAACCACAGAATGAAGTGCCCTTACAATAGAAACTAGGACTCTGAGATAATGAATAGGGATAGCTACACATCAGCCTAGGGGAAAAAAGCAGAAGAGGGAAAATTCAGACTGCAATGGAAACAAATTCATTTAACAGAAGAAATAATACTGGAGATTGTCACTCGTGCAGCTAGGATTTGGCAAATGAAATACTTGGAGTATGCACTTGCAGGGCAGCCCTGCTTCTGCCACATGAATAAATATCCAACAGTGTTTAAAAACAGTATATAAAAAAAGAGACATCAGGATTTTCAGAAACGGTGCTTGTTCCACCCCCTGTAACTACATAGTAGGTTCCCTCATGTGAGGTATTATTTCAGCATCACCGCAACGCAAAGCAGTACCTCTGCACTCCTCTTCCACAAGCACAGTCCAATTTGAGCCGAAGCTGTGTGATGATTATGCAGTGATGCGAGGTGCAAACGTTCTGCTCTACCCTTGTCTCTCTCCAGACCACAGCGATCACACTGTGCTGTGCAGGATGAAAACGTGCAGAGTGGTAAAGGCTCAATTCAGTACCCACTGTGTGACCAGACACAGGCACGGACCTCTTGTTTCAGACACTGCACATCTTAGGGTTTTTTTTTGTTGTTGTGGTGGTTTTGGGGTTTTTTTTGTTTGTTTGTTTGTTTTTTAAACAGACATGTTCATATGGAGTCTTACAAAAAGAAGTTTAGTTCATGTGGCCAGGTCAGATTACTAACCTCAAATTAACTTCAGAATATTTCCTTGGTTATCCGTCGACATATAGGTTGTCCAGCAAAATAAATGCAAGTTTTAACCTCATCAACAGTAACCTGTACATTTGTTTTTGTATTACTAGCAGAGCTGTATGGGACAGGCATCTCCCCTATCACACTGTACATTTGAAAGGCTGCTGTCCATCCCATACTTTTTTCCAAGGGAAGTGATTTTCCTGTGTTGCATATATGTATTTAACTGTAGTCATTAAATACAGGATGTTGGCTTCACATCCCATCTGGCCTTTTTGGAAGCATCCTTTTTTGATTCTTCGAAGAATGTAACAGTATCTTATTAGAGAAACCCAGGATCACAACTTCTTCTGGTGATGTGCAACAGTCAATAGTGGATCTTACCAAAGGGATGTCACAAGTACCGCTGCAGCATTTGACTCTCTCCTCCAAAATGTGGATGTGAAAAGAGCAAATCCAGAAGAAACATGTCTTCTACCAGATGTTTCTCCTCTTATGTTCCATCTTTGCTGCACAACCACTGTAGCTTTGTTTGCAGGGTTTGTTTGGGGGGGATATTTTGTTTAAGAACACCAATACCCCCTGCAAATTCTGCTACATAATGATAATTGCTGCTTGTTATCAACACCCCTCTTAGCATGTAGGGTAGTGTACTCTCACAGCCAGCTGTCACGGAAGTAGTAAATAAAGCTGGTTTTCCTTCAAGGACACAAGCATTGTCCAGTCTGTGACTATACCAGGAACATCTCTATAGCTTTCCCATGCCTTCCAAACACTTCAACCAAATGCTTCCTTTTGCTCATGCTTTCCTTAGAACATGCGAGGATAAGATGGGTTTTGCTTAATTATCCACTCAGNGGGTGGGTGGGTTTTTTTCTCCCCTAAGAACTGATATTTGTTCACATTAATTTCAATATCACAACCATTCAGAAGTGTTCGCACAAATCTGGAAAAGTTCTAGTTATTTATGTTAAAATAAATATAAGTTTCTTAAAACTATAGTAAGCCCAAGCTTTCATCTTTGTGGAAGGGTACTCTACCTTTAATACCCAATAACTTTAGCACTTGAAAACCATCACGAAACACGTTAGTGATCAAATCCAGAGATTGAATTGTTTCCAATGACAGAGATTTTCTTCTACAGCTGCTACTAAGAGAAATACTACGAGGCAGCCTAAGCACTCCAATAACCAACAGTCTCCAGAAGCAGCTATAACAGGGCATAAGAATTCCTTTTCATTTTCAGACACCCCTAATCTGCTGCTGCAATCATATTAAAGTCTCCTCTCCATTTGATGACATATCCTAATGATGAGTGGAAATTGGTGACTAATGAACATCAACTTGTTTAACGATATGGTTTGAGAAACTTCCACCCAAGTTAGTACAGGTTCTTTTGTCAGCAAGTTCATGAAGGTGGACAGAATTCACACCTGGAGCTGGAGTCATTAGTACAGATGCCATGTGCCACCCTACCACACTTAAAGCCCAGATAAGATGCACCCAATTAAAAGCCTAGTGGCATAGGATGAAGTTGCCCTTTACTTAAAACCATAAACTACATTCATCTTAAATTCTACACTTAATTCCAAGCATGAACCTTTATCGCTGAGGGGCGAGGGAGTTTAACACGGTACGGTTAACAGAATGGGATGTTTGTTTGTTTTTAAGATGGACAAGTTTTGCATGTCTCTGTCCTCAAGACTTCTGGACTCTTTGAGTTTCCGCCTTCCTTGAAAGGCAGCTTCTGAATAAGATCCATCAGTACTTTTGGAAGTAAAGGCTTCAACATTCCCACGTACTTGCACTATAAAGGCTTTGCAGTGATGGCTGGAAGGCATGTGAACGATCAATATAAGAGCTTTGACAGGTGCTGTTTGCTGGGGGGAGCCCCCCTCCAAATCTCATCCTTTTTAAAACTCCCTCCTAAGGCAAGTTAAGCATAAAAACTGGATATCGGAGTCTTTATTTTCAGTTGCCACCCAGACTTACCAATATTGCCTCCCACTTCATACAAAAGGAAGTTTGTGCACTCCATTGAGTTGTTACTGCAGAAAGAAAAACACAGTGAAGTTAAAAAGCTCTGTGAAAGGCAGGTTAAGTAGTTTAGCAATGTTTCTTCCAGAAGAATTCCTTATGGTTCAGAGGCCAGCAATGCTCAAGGAAGCAAGAGGCCATGGCACAGAGACCTTGCTGATCAGTGCAGCTGCTGAAAAGGACACCCAAAATTGGACAAAAGAAAACAAGGCAGATATTCCTCACTGTTAGCAAGAAGCACACTATATGCAAACACTAACTTTTCAATAGGAAGACTACAGGCATAAATACCAAAGTTCATTGGCAGCATTCCTCTAGAGCTGATGGCCTGTTCAAGAGAAGCTCATCCGCAGGAAGACTTTGGCACCTCTAGTCGCTTGTTAGTGAGATACCAGCTGACCCATATTCAGCCAACTTCCCATCCACCCTCCTTGTTTAGGCATCTCCTGCCCAAGGACACACTCAGGAGATGCACTAACACTATACCTACTAAATACAGTCTGCAGGCATGGTGACAGAGCAGGGCAGGAATTCTATTCATTTTTTGGGTTATTTCAGCAATTCACCACTGGAGCATAGGAGGGAATTGCAGAGCTTATTTTAGGAAATCCCTATATTAGCATATGCATGCTGGAAATACTACTCCAGGCAAATAATTTGCACAGGTGATGTTTTCCTCCAGGGGAGCTAGACAGGGTTTGTTTTGCAGGGTCAATGTTATTCTACTTTCCCTTCCATTCAGCAAGGCTTTGCACAAACTGCTAAAGTTCGCTTGCTGTCCAGCAGCCCAGAGGGGACTACTGACCTCCCAACAGCCTGAGCAGTGACAGAATCACATAGCTGAACTAACATTTGCTCACCCCATCCAACAAACTGTTTCCAAAGCTTAGAATAAAGGAGCAGAGAACAGTCTCCTAACGGCTCACTGCCACCACACCAGCTCTGCCAGAAGACAGAAAACAGCAACTAGACTACCTAGTACTTTTTTTTT
>VYZV01021230.1:129316-168139 GCA_013401275.1 Pandion haliaetus | reverse complement strand
TTTTTTTTTTTTTAATGCAGAGAAAAAGCCATTTACCACTTGAGGAGGTTGACAGTGTTAACAATATTCCAGCCATTCTGGCACAGGTTCTTCTGAAACTGTCTCAAGACGTCACCAACTCTGGTTGCATTGTTCAAATGCACCTCTAGCGAATCCTTCAGGAGAAGAGAAGCATGGACTTTCACGATCTTGGAAGGCTGAACAAGGCAGGCAGAGAGGCAAAAAGAAGTAAGTGCTTAAAGAAAGACTTTTATCAGCTAAAACATCAAGTTTCAAAGTAGATCGGAGAGTGTGGAGAATTAAACCTATCCAGCCAGCTGTTCAGAGAATTTAGGTTTGTTTCTTATAGTGCACGTACTCCAGGCTGGAAGCTTATAGAAGTACCAAGGTGAGCATTATAAACAAATCATCAGTGCTTCGGTGTTGTGGCTGGGGAGAAAAGCACCACTCTCCATCAGCATGCACTGGTGCTCTCTGCTGTTCAAACACAGCACCGGCACTAGAAGCGACACAAGCTTTGATGAAAATAGGATTTATCAGAATAAATTTTGACAAACTGTATTGCACAAGTCTGATAGACTTTGCCAGAATTCATTTAAATAATCGAAAAAAGGAGTTTAGACAATTGAATTGCAGACTACTGAATTTCAGANTTTAAAAAAAAAAAAAAAAAAAAGGAATGTCTGAGCCATCACAGAGCAGAGTTCAAGTGCTATTTTCTCAAGACTGTTTTCAGCAACTCCCTCACGAAGTAACTTCTCAGAACTTTTGTTGAACTGTTCTAATGGGGTCTGATCTGCAGCAAACTAATTTTGCAATCCCGAATCTTCCATAAAAACAGCGCAGAACACCAAGACCATTAGGAAGTAGTGTCAGCACTGTTCTAAGCATCGTGTCATCTGTTTGCCTAAACAGTAGTCATCCTCTCTGAAATGACAGCACCTTCAACAGTGACATGCCACTTTAACCAGCCAAATTTTAGGCAGACATCATTTCAGGAGCCCAGCTGGTATAGAAAGGGGGATGTACTAACTTGTGAGAACACAAGCTCTTCTTCAGGTCTGCAGATTCAACCTCTCTACATATTATTTCTACCTGCAGACTCCATCTAGCATGTGTCCTTAAAGCATCCCAGTTGCACCACCACTGCTATGCAATACTTAAAATCCAGCACTGCATGACGTAACCTAGCGCCTGCAGACCTACAGTTATTCAGCTAAGTGGCAACCAAAAAAACAAAGGCAGAATGACTCCAAGGATCTTTTCCCAACTTTGACACTCAACTAGATCTAGGAGCAACATCTGTTTAAAGAATCTCAGTCCGCACCAACACAAGAAGGAGTAGAGCCATTTCATTTATCAGGGAACTTACTTCTCTCCCTTTTAAGTGGCAAGAACCTCGTCCTCAAACCTTCCCATACAGATAAGCAGCATAATGGAGCAAAAAGAAAATCAGATGCAAAATGTATTTTTATACTGCTGTAATAGTCTAAATTTTTGCTTTAAGTTCATGAAAATAAAACTGCCTTTATCATGGCAGACATATCTGTCTAAACACACGGGACACCTAGAGCCATACGAATTCTGCTCTTCATGCAAGGTAAAGACCAGCATTTCTGCTCTTGGTCTCTTCCCCCCTCACCTGCAACCATGCAGCATCTTAACCAAGTGTTTTGTAGCCTGAAATTTATTTAGTAGTCGTTGTTGGGATCAATTTTTGCCACAACCTGGCCAAAAGGGTCTGGGAAATGGCTTCTCATTGTTCTGCAGATTTTTGTTCCTCTTGCTCTTTAACGAGCATCACTCCTTACAGTTTTCCAAGTTTTTATGAAAGCATTTGACACTGTTATGAACGGGCTCAGTTTTTCCAAGCCCTAACTCACCTCTGCCTGGTTCTTTTCCACCTTGTCTTTATCAGCATGAATCCTCCGCAACAAATTTTTAATTCGTTTGTCGCAGAACTGGTACCTTTTGCTATTGCTTTCATTCAGCTTTCTCACTTGAGCTACCAGAAAAGAGGACACCTGGGCAGGGGAGAAGGGAGAAAACAGGAATTAAAACAAATCAAGCAGAGATAAGGATGCCATTTAAGAACCTAAACATCACTTTCTGAATCTCCTTAAATAGACAAAGTATCTATATACCTTGAAAACAGGTAGTCTTGGAATTCAGCCAGAGGTTTTGCCTAAAGACATTTAACTCCTCTGAAATTTCCAAGGCTATCCCTTCCCCTATTCCAATTCTAACCAGACCAAGACACTGCTACACCATACTGCAAAACACCCGCACAACTTACTGTCCAGAGCAAATCCTGGTAATGGATCATCATCCGCACAACATCAGCTGCCCCCTCTGCCAGCTGTTTCTCCTTCCCTTCGGGGATCTTGCTTGGCAGCCCCTTGTGCATGAAGAGGTTTGGGGCCATGACTGTGGAAACATTCCAGAGGTTCATTTTGTTGTTGTTCTCCCTGGCAACCACTTTGCTGAGAAACTCAAGTAGAGCCTAAAGAGAGGGGAAGAACTTAAGACATCCATTGCTAATAATGCTCAAGAAGCTACTGTAGCAATTGCTGGAGAGATCATTTAATTAGCATTTTTTCTTGATATCCATGAGCAAAACCTACTTGTCCAGCCAGTAAGTTCAGTGAACAATTTCTAATACTAGGATAGCAATAAGTAACCGTACCAAGCAGAGAGATGGTTTGTCCAGCATTCATGAATCAGGAAAGACAGTCTGCATGGGAAGTAGACAAGGTCCTTGGCAGGTGGCAATTTACAAAGTCCAGTCATAACACAGTTACAGAATCCAAAGATGACACTTCCCCCCTTCCCCCAGTATCTGCTCTAAGCTATTCCCAGATGTGGAAAAACAAACCCTTTTGGATCAGCTCTTCTGCTTCATGCTTCCACCAAAAAGACATGACACATGACAGATCATCTTTGACTAGATTATGTATTCCAGCACTCAAAGTTTGCAGGGTGCTAAATCAGCCTTGCCTTTATTACCTGGAAGCTGAACTACTCAGGAGGGAAAAAAAAAAAAAAAAAAAAAGCAGCAGCAGCAACCACAGTTCTTATAAAGCACAGAAAGGCAGAGGTTGTGCACTGAAGCTGATCCCACCAGCATTTCTTCTTTCAAAAAGTAGTAGGTGGAAGGATTTGAAATGCCTTCTGATCAGAAAAGAGTAGGAATTTGTAAGCTTAGTAGCTTTTTTAATGTTTTTTTTAATTGAAACTTTCATAGATTATGACAATACCACAAACCGTGAATCAAAAGACTGAATTTCTTTCCCTATACCTTAGCATGCCCACAGACAACGTAAGACCCATACATCTTTCACTCCGTAGTGAAGTGCTTTAACACACTGCAGAGCAAGAACATGTTTCTAAACAGGATGCTATAAGACCACATGGATTCCTACTGCTCTTAAGCACAGCCTGCCTTTCGGGTACAAACTTACAGCTTAGGTTCACGGCACAGCCTTGAGGTTTGCCTGCTCCCCGCATCATTGGTTTCCACTCTCAAATCAGTGAAATAAAACCAAATAACATGATGTATGTTATTTACAAAAGCTGATAGAATTTCCTTGAATAACAACCTGGAACGAGATCATGTTATTCTAGTTAAATCCAGAACAGGTAGTTACCTTTAGAGTGTTTCTGTTGGGCTCTGGCAGAATCAGGATCAGGAGGTTTAGAGCTTGCAATCTTTGCTTCAGGTCTGGAATATCTAGAGAGGGAAAGCAACAACAGGACAGAGGATTCAGGCTTCTGACACCGTTCTTTTTAAGCATGGGAATCCCCCAAGGAATAAGGGAATTACTTATTGTACTGTTTGTCATCTAGGATTTGAGACCTTGTTTTACAGAAGTAAATCAAGCTCATGCTGCCCTTATGAAGTGAACTAACTATGTTTTAGAAGACTGGCTGATTTGCCTCAGAGTACAGAGTCTACCAGGAAGTCTGATGCCCTTGAAGGACATCAGAAGACCCCATTATTCCCCATTTCTTGAACAAAACCAGTTGTGCACTTTAAATAGTTAGCTTAACACATTCAAACCATCTATTGAGGCATGAACCTCAAAATAAGGTGTTTTGCAGAACACTGCATTACCTGCAGACAAGCCAAGACCGTGCACACTGGCCAGTTGCCACAGCTCAGCCTGTACCTCATTATTTATCAATTTTTCCTAATTCATGGTAGCAATCTTGCAGCCTCAAATAACACAACATAACTTAAGACCCCAGGACAGTGTTCCTACACAAAGATGTATGCAACCAAGCACCAATGACTGTGACCGTCAGACTGATACATAGCACCCTGCACTCTGAGTTTGGCTACAGTTTGTATCGTACTCTGTACTCCCACCAAATCCACAGGCTCCCAACACACCTGACAGGAGAGCCCAAGACCAGCAGAGCTTTGCCAGAAAAGCACAAACCAGCAAACTGATGCTAAATAGCCAAAGCAGGGACTCACTTTGTACAGCAGCAAAAGCAGGGAGGTACTCTGCAGTCAGCAGTGGGGCCGGCAGCTCTCTGATGAATCTTTTCAGTAGCCCAGATACATCATTCTGGTGGACTTCATCCCAGCAGAAAAGGCCAGTATAGAAGTCCCTTTCTAGCCTCTGTTCCAGACTCTATTAAAAAGATGGAATATATCAGATGCTTTAATAAGCAATTACAAGGGAAATTCTGTAGCTGAGCACTAGGAGGGCAACCCATCAAATCAAAAGAGTACAGAGACCCTCACAGCAGACACTCCCAGATTTCCCAGCAATGGATGTTTCTAGTTGTACTGGGAAGAGAGATGAGACAATTCTGGTTATTTATATACTTGCTTCAGCAACATGCTCCCTGATCACCTCTGACACTTTTGAACGCTACTAAAGAGCTCCTACCTTGATTCTGGTCTGGGACCCAGAAACTCTCAAAATGCCCTCTGTGTCAAGTCCTCTCTTTTCCAAGCAGGACAGCAGCTATTAAAGGGGGGGAAAAAGAAAGCTCTTAGGCACAGAGGATGAGAAGTCAGCCCTTCCTTATCACAGGCTTCAAAGGCTTCCTGACTCTGAGGATCAGAGGTGTGAACGAAACCAGAAGAGCACTTACTGCCTGGAGTAACAGAGGGACCTTGGTGTTGGGGAGCAGTTTTTGGTCATTTTCCAATAGGGTGTGAAGTGGAACTCCAAACAGTCTTTTCTCTACAACAGAAACATGTTATAAGTCTGTATCACCTCTAATCCAGGTGTAAGGGATATATCCCCCACTGCAGACTAAGATGGCACGTTTTGTAAGTGTAGATACTGGACAAAAAGAGAGGAATAGTTAAACAGGACAAGTGCATTTGACAGTCAGACATAAATGCGGTGCTAGGTCTTGATGTCATGATCCCGTGACTTCCAGGAGAAATTCTGATAAAGGAAAAGAGACCTGTCACAAGGTTTCTTATCAAAGACCCTCTCTGTTCTAACATTTGAAACACAAACCTATGAGGTCAGTGTAAAAAAAAAGGCGCACGCACAAAAAAACCCAGATGACATACAACTAACCTGTTGTTTTCAGTTTTGCTGCTTTGTTTCTCTTCAGCTCAAAGCCCAGAATATCACAGAGCGCTGTTAGTTCAATAAGGGCCAGTGTGGGGATCTTCTTCATGTCCTGAACAGATAGATCTCCAATCCTGGTCACTCCTAGTCTGCCCTTGGGGATCTTAAATTTCTAAGGGAAAACACACACACCCAAAAGGTTCAGTGCAAGTTATTACTACTAATCCCACTGGTTATCAAGTTTTGCTGCATTTTTATCATTCCTTACCATAACCAGGCATCTATTCATTCTCCTGTTTTCAACACCAGACAAATGCCTAAAACTACTCCTACTTAACCCACAGCTGAACAAATATCTTCCCTTTTCAGTATTGCTCTTTAATCATATTGGAGATCCCAATTTATCTAAATTAAAGACAGCCTGATACCCACCCTAATCTACTTGAACTTTGGAAGCAGTCCAGTACATTTGTGGAGAAGAAAACTGTTAGAATTACAAGTAAGAAAGTCCAGTTATTCTCCTCTTTTCAGTGTAAACAACACAGATCTGTATCAAAATAGCTAGTTTCACACATAAGCCTTACTTCTTTTGACCCTCTGCTACACAATGCTTATCCTTGCCCAACACTGCAAGGATAACAGCACTACCTGTCCAAAAATACCTACCTAATATAGACCCATTGCAACAACATCCATAGAGGACGTTTCCCAGAGCTGACCATACAACTGAATCAAGTGTCTTGTACCCCTCTCAACAAGAAGAAACTAGTAAGTTCTGACAGGAAAAATTATCTCAGTCCTTACAGTTAGGGCATTTCCATCCTTTAACTTCCTAGATTCAGACAGAAACGATCCCTTGAGCAGGACAGCCGCTTGCTCTGAGTAGGCAACATCCATGTTGAAGACCTCTTCTTTTCCAGGGTTTCGAACTGGGCAGGAGTAATCTTGTGTTTCTGCTACAGAGGAGAAATCGTCTTGAATTTCAGAAAGCCAGAAGGGTGAAGCTTAGAAAACAAGTGTGCTAAAAAAGCAGTTTGAGACAGATTTGCGTACCATTGCTTTTAAAAAATCCTGCATTAACATTTGAAAACAGTGTTCTTATAGCACAGTCCTGAGACTGATCAATAGGGTAAGATTAGCTTACAGCCATAACATTACAGCTACAATCACCAGATCACTGCTAAGACATGAGTATGGCCTTAAATTAAAGGACATACCTATGGCTAAGTTCTCTTTACACAACTGCATACAGTCTTTATAAGATTTCACCATATGATCTTTGCTAGACTGATTTTACTTCCATCTTCTAGTTGCTATCCCAAAGTTTCAGTTATCAGTTTGAGTGGCAATTCCTAACAACACTAGAGCCTGGAAAAGTTTACTAAATCCACAACCATGGATAACCATCTATTTAAAAAAAACACAACAAAAACCCCCCACAAACAAGGCCAATGTTTCAGACCCCAGATTAGTGTAACTTCCCTTCCAGTTCCAGCCCTACTGCTGATCCTACTTGCCTGTTCAGTCCTACTCTACATTTAAAAACTTGCTTCTTACTTCTCTGTACATTTGAAGTCCGTAGATTGTGCCACAACTGATCTGGGCTGGACTCCTTTTTCTCTGCTGCTGACTCCTGAAAAATAAACCAGAGTGTGTTTACCTAGACAAAACAGAAGTTATTATAAGACAACCTGATTTTGGCAGAAAACACACACCTGACATTGTCTGTTAGTCTAAGAAAATGCTGCTCAAGCTCAGGGCTACAAGACTGTTCAGAAATTAAGAATTATAATTAGTGGATTTGGCAGACAGGTAGAAAATGGATGACTATCATAGACAGTATTTGTCATAAATTTGCACATCATTAAGCCAATTCTTCCTTTCACACTATCATTAGCCAATTTGCCCCATTTAGTTCATGCATTAAGGGGCTAACAGTGGACCAAATAAGCTGCATGGGATCTACCCATTGCCTGTGATCACAAGATCTTTCGGGAGAAAGGACACACTAAGTAGACATCAGCACCTAAAATCTTCCCTTCGTGGGCTTCATAGTAAGCTACCTCTTCATGTCCAGAGAAGTGACTCTTTAAAACTATAAGGAGGAATTTGGCAGGCAATTCTGTTAATAAAAACCTTACTTTTGCTAGCACTAGTTAGAATGTAGGAAAGCTTATTCTATTACCAAAAGTTGGCAACTTTCCGAGAATTTGCTTATGACGTGGAGTTGTGGACCAAGGACTGACAGTTAAAAGGAACCTGTGCAAAGTCACCACAAACGGAAAAAAAACAGTTAATTTGCACAGATGATGTACTACATCTTTGGAGTAGGTACACAACTGGTGAGCTCCGTGAAAGCAAAACCAATTCATTTCGCATCTGGCTTAATCACACATCATACACTAATGCCAGAGCATCCTCAGATCCAGCTGCTGTGTAAACAGACCACATTGAACAGTAATATAGGGGAAGTACATAGAAAGGTTCTGATAGAAATGCCAGCAGCTTTGATGCCTGAGAGTATCACACAACAGAGGTAGACAGGAGGCAAACAGCAAATCCGTCTTGAAACACTGGTGGAAATAAAAATCCAAATTACTCTGACACAGAGCCTGCACTCTTACAGCCTGAGCTGCTTCCACTCTAGTCACAGCTGAACTGAATCAGCTTTAAGCTCAATTTGCTGAACATATTTTTTTCCATAGGTAGAGCCCATTCAAACATTCTGCTCCCAGCGTACTGAGAGAGCAGTCAGTAACGGGAAGCATCCAAAACGTGACTGAGCAGTAAAGGCACAGATGCTGGATCTGGGCTCCAAATCAGGAATTTCTGAGACTGTGGGGAAAAAACCTTTACTTTTCTGCACTTCTGTTTCCTCGCATATAAAGTGAAGATTTCAGATATCCTTTTGTGCAATAAAGGATTTATCATGTTTTGCTACATGCCTTGAACAAGCGTTATAGCAACACCAGGCCTGGTTTGGCCTATGGTTCCTAAAGACATCCTTCAAAGCCCCAAAATTGTGCTTGGAACTGGGACAACACATCAAACCAATATGGAAAATTAACCAAAATGCCTGCTTCCCTCTGGGATTGCTCCAGGAATCACTCAAAGGTAAAGGACTTCTGCTCAGTGCCTACATCCAGTATCATACCCTGAAGTCTCAGAAGTTTATCATTTTACATAGAAATCTGTCTCAATTTGCCTAAGCCGAGCATCTGTCACTTCCCATGAAATACAGAGGGAAAACACCACCCCTTGTGTACACTGTAAAAGACAAGCAAGGAATACAGAGGTTAAGCTGATGGCCACTCAGCAAAGAAGGAACAAACAGTCAAATGGGCTAATTTAAAATACATTTTCTTACTTTCATTAAAAAGAGAGGGGAAAAAAACAACACTGTTTTCTGTTTCAGTGACCTCCACTGTAGATCTCAGAGGCAACTGCAAAGCTTTAAAAAAATTAAGCCAAAGAAAATATAATTCCAGCAGCATTGTTGGAAGAGAGTCCAGTGACCTTGCCCAAAGTAAGAAGTGAGAAAATGTTTCACTTCCAATTAAATTAAGGCAATTTAAACAGGCAGCTTCAGCATCTTTGTACAAGCCTTCATTATACCAAAACATCACTTTAAAACATTAGGTTTGATCTCAGCTGCTTATCAAATGCAAATTATCAAATATAAATATTAGCAACCTAGTGAGTGGACACATAAGATTAAGAGCTCAAAAATGTCTATTCCTATACAGTAGAAAGTAAAATTATTTTAAGAGATGCAACAGGCTTCTATTTAATCTGCAAGTTTAAAAACTCGCCAAATTTCAACTGAGGCACTTAAGACAACCTTGCAGCACTAGTGCTTCCAGAAATACCATCTTTTTGTCACCCATTCAAGCAGGAATGCAAGTAACACTCTGCAAAAGAAAATCAGCCATGACACTGTCTCAGTGCAAATCACAGTAAAGAAGCAATCTGCACCTCAACACTGGGCAGTTACAGACAACACAACCACAGCGGTTTCCAGTGATGTTGCAGACTGCTAGTGTCATTCCCTTAAGGCATTCAAGGGACTACTTGTGTATAATTAATTTCATTATAGTAAAAGAAGTTTCAAAGAGGCTCAGGCTGAGGAAAAGGAGTAATCAGTTCTGGTAAAGAGCAAGGGTCCCATGCTGCTGAAAAAGGTAGATCTTGGTCAAGCTCACTATCTTCTGACTAGACACTTGACCAAGTAGAGAAAGTCACGAGGAGCCCTGATTGGGATACTTTCCAGCAGCCCCTAGAAAAAATAAGGATACTGTACCCTGTGGCCACAACCAGAAAAGGAGCAGCACAGCAGGAAAGCAGGTGGAAAGCTAATGGTTATGTACTCTCTACAAAAAAAAAAAAAAAAAAAAAAAAAAAATTAAAAAGGCAGTGGCTAGTCTTTCTCCAGGCTTACCAGCTTCACAAGGTCACCTTATCAGAACTGACCTTATGAAGTTCTCTCTTTTTTTGGTTATTAATGATTTAACATGTCACTGGAATAAAGAAAACACAAGAGGGCTCCAAACGATACCAGCACTCCAGAAGGCTGCAGGGCTGTAAGCACTATACACAAGTCTGCCAGCAGTCTCTAGGCAGCTTATGGGTCTGCAGGTTTTGTAGCAAGTTCTCAACGCTGCAACCTGGATGCAGAATTTCTACAGTCTCAGCTTCATTTCAGCTCAAGAGATGAAGTCTTCTATTTGGAAATAAGAATAGCCCTAGACCCTGAAAGCCAAGTCAGCTACCACAATGCAACAAAGTCTTTCAGGAGATCCCACTAAACCAAAATACCTCTGAGCTGACCACTCCAAAAATGTCTCGGACATCACGCACAGGATGCTTGTTCTTCCTCCTCCGAGACCGGGAGTAGGTATCCAACCGCCGCTGCACAGCAGCAGCCTGGGTCTTGGTCAGGGTGGAGAGCAGCACGATGTTGTCATTTTCTGAGGCACAGTCCCCTAGGAGGTCTGACAGACCCGCGTCCTGGAGCCACTCAGCTTCAGCTTCTCCCTCTGTCAGGCAAGGGATGAGAAGGGCGAGTGAGAAGAGAAAAGATAACAGCAGAGTGCTTAAAACTCTTCAGAGAGAAAACCAGAAGCCCAAGCCATTCCCTTTCTAGGGTGGCAATGGGACATCACTGGAAGGAAGCCATATCTTTGTTAGGAAGCCACAGCTGCTCTCAAAATCGTAGCCCTACTCCCAGGTACCCAGCTGGGTACCAGGGTGAAACCAAAGGAGAGACAGCACTTTAGGCAACTATAACTACTCACATACTCCTTTCTCCTCATCCTAGGGGAAGAAAAGAGAAGAAAAAACTATGGAGGCATGGCTATTGCCAGGAACCTAGGCTCCCTCAGAAGCTGGGCGCAAGTGTGACTCTGCATAGTATTTAGCACAAGGATTACAATAGGAACTGAACCCAGTGGGGGCTTTCACAGGACACACAGGGAAAGTCAGACGCCCTGGCTTAAATCTGCCTTTACATGGGCTTGCCTGCGCAAAGGGGAGCTCTGACAGCAGGCAACAGCGCCCAGCAGGCACAGAATGAATGGCAGTGCTTCCCTCTGCAGCACACCCAATGCTCCAGCAGCTTTGAGAATGTACAAAGGGTCTGTGAGAAGCCACAACATACAATGCTGCACACTTGGCTTTCGTACTCTTCCCAATGATTTGGCTATTTCTTTTAATTTTTATTTATCTATATGCATGCCTATGTATCAATAACTGTTTGTTTGGGTTTTTTTTAAATATCCAGACACTGACATGGTAAATTCAAATGTATTTTATTTAATACACTTGCAGAACTATTTGTATGCACCATCCCTATTCTTTACCTTTTTAAGTGGACTGGCATCCATACAGTCATTGAACAAAAGCAAAAGCATTATTCTTACTCTGTGCATTCACTTTATGTCTGTGCCTATTCAAAACCACTAAAATTAAAAACCATTCCAGTTGCAGAATGAAGTGTGAGAAGCCTGGAGACAGTACAGCAGCATTACTCAAACAAGCTCAACTTCACTTCATTCTTCAGTGTATATCAAGTTGCACTTCAAACACAGAAGACAATTTTTTCCTTACGGGATGTGACCTTGTGCAAGCGAGAAAGTGCTCTGAGCAAGGCAGCTACTTGAAATCCAAGGATAAAAGAAGCCATTTAGCAGGTGGCTTCAACTTTAATACAGCAAACACCACAAAGCCTTTATCTTTTCAATTCTATGTAGCACAGCTCCAGCATAACTCTACCAAAGGTTATACTGGGGAAAAGAAAAATCACAACTGAACTGACTGAAACAGAACACCTCATTCCCACTCTTCCTTTCCTATGCAAACTGGTATCTCCTCAGTTACCACAGCTCTCAAAGTTTTATTATTGCTGCATCAATAACAAAAAAGCCATGCAGCTCTTCTTGAGATATTAAGTAATTTAATTTTTCTGGGGAAACTTCTGTGTTTGTGCAACTTGCAAAAATATATTGTGACTGCATTAAAACTCTTTTCAGCCTCCAGAGCATGATCTTTGTGTTCTTAGGTGCTGTAATGAAATAGAACTTTTTTCAGCATCACACCACAATAAATAGAGTTGGACCTGAAACAAAGTGTTTCCTTTAAAGAATCTTCTAGCCAACTGGCTAGCTTTCCTATGTGGTCTTAAGTTTTGGTCTTTTCCCGTGTTTGGTTCTACAGAAACTAACAGGTAAGAGCATCCCCCCGGTACTGCTCACTTGGTTACAGCTGTTCATGCACTTGTGGTCCCGTTCACTACTCCTCACTGTACAGCTATTTGTCCTACATCCATGGTTTCACATCAGCACAGTGTGCAAGACTTGGTTTATTTTGTCTTTGGGAACTAAAGGAAGTTAACTGTATTGCTTGCAAATTTTGAAAATACCCAATTCCAGTCATAACAGGAAACTAATCTAATACACAGTACTAAACAGCAGGCCCTAAATCGGACATCCGTGTGAGCCTACTGCCCCATCTGATGCCAAAGCACCAGATTTAATTCCTCTATTTAGTATTTTTGGCCCAGTTGTGTTTGCCAGCAATGCAAAAGGAAACCAGTAAAATAGGTTATTTATGGAGAGAAGGGGGAAATTGGAGAGAAACAAGTCAGAATTGAGAGGTCCACAGAAGCTGAGCTGTGGGTTTAAGCCTGGAAAGCTGCTAAGATTTGTCTTCTGAGTTCCAGACAAGCAGCATTTCAGGGGGGTACTACTGCAAATAAATTTGCAAAACTAGAGAACACCAATTGCAAAAAGTTTCTTGAAACATAAGCTAGCTAAAAATAACATTCATAATAATGCGTTTAGTTTCCAAAAAGTTAAAGGACAGCTATAGCATCCCACAATTTCAGACTAAACATTAAGCACAACTTCCTATACAGTTTTTGAAGGTGGAGAAGAATCACTCTTTGCAGACACTTCTCAGACACGATTACATGCTATAAGGATGCCAGCAGATATTTTAGTGGCACTACTGCACAGAGTGCATACCTTATCAGTTTGTTGTACTGTCAGACCTTGGAGAGAGCTGGATAAACAGCAGACAGCAAGGAAAGGACAATGCTGCTCATATTTCATGAAAAAGCTACTTTCTGCCCCTTTCAACTGTTAGTGAGGCCACAAGCATCATCAGCACCTTTCTGCTGACCCAGTTCTTCTAAGTTACATGCTGGCCTCCCACTAATACCAGGTCACAAGCAGCTTCCCATTACACCGGGCTCGCACAAGAGACTAGCATCCTCCAATTGGGTCAGCGTTTTTGCAATGCCTTATCTACACATAGCCTCCGTGCTGTCCCTGTACTGCGATTGTGATCAGCTATTTGTCAGGCTGAGCCATACTGTCTCCAGACAGAGCTGTTAGCTGCTGCCCAGGCGAAACTTCTCAGGCTTTATGCAAAGAGTGATGGTGCCTTTGGCTCCATTGCCACCTCATGGTGCTCCAACCATAAATTGCAAAGGGCATGAAAGCCAAGAGGCACCAGTCAAATCTTGCATCCACACCATCTGAAGTTTCCCCTCGCCACTAATGCTTCCAGCACAATGCTTATTTGACTAAGCTCCTTTGCAGAAGGCACCCAGGGGCTGAGCGTGCTGCACCTCCTTCCCCAGCCTGCCAGGAAGGCTTCACTACTCAGAGCATTATTTCAAGTCTGTCTGGTTTCAATGGCCAATTAAGCAGTCAGCTCTTGCCTGCTAGATTAATATACAGCATTAAAAGACACTTTTCCTTGTGTCCCTGCTTACACACAGTAATCGAATTGCCTCTAGCATATCAGTCTTCTGGATATCCCAGACAGCCTTTCATCTCATGGTATGGCCTCTTTTCCAGAGTCTCCTTCCTGGCGCACTCATTTTCTGAGTCACTTTTGCATCTCTTCCAGTTCCAAAAACCAAACTTACATCCTTTATGTAGGGATGCTAACATCAGACCTTACCGTTTACTGTGTCTTGCCTACTATGGCAGATACGGATGATGATCTTCCCACGCCCGTCTCCAGAGCCCCCACGCACACCCAGGATAGCTATTTACCCTTCCCAAGCACAGCAGCACACTAGGACTTTCACTCAAACATTTCCCCATTACACACATGGATCCTTCTCAATATCAGGCTGGCACAACAGCTGTAGGCTGTACAGGCCACAACCCCAACCATTCAAGAGGATGTACAGCCAGCTAAATCACATTCTCCAAAATGGACCCAGGAAACATATGATGCTGATCTGCGGGATCGCTGGGTGCTTATCACAATTTATCATCACTCCAACAGCCCAGGATGTTGTACCTCCCATGCCAAAAGGCAATCGGTCCAGGTTCCAGTTATTCCAAAATACTGGATAACATCAGCACTACAGAAATCCCCTTAGAAACACCCCATGCACATGAAGCAGTCTTCAAAATAAGGCAAGGGGGGGGAGGTGGGAAGAGGTATATAAGAAAAACCTTGTGTGGATGGACTTAAGTCATTCTGGATGTTTATTATGGTTTCTTGAATAGTGAATCAGAGGCAGAAAAGTCTGCCTTCCACAAAAGCAGCTCTCATAAAAGCCACTGGGATGAACTCTCAAAACCACGTACACAAACAAGCCTTCCAAAACACCATCAGCTATCACAGCGTGTTTACTGTACAGCCACCTGCACAGGGAGTGAGAGCCCCCACACTTAGTGGGGGGCTGTTTGAAAAAATCTGGAGCCTTGAACATACTCCTGACTGACCTTTAGGGTCAGCTTTGTTTCAGAAGCTGAAACCAGGCCAGGCCAGCACTCTGCTTCTGCAGGGTATTATCCACCACCCAATGAAAAAAAAAAAAAAAACAAACCCTCTCTGATTTGACTGGTAATATTCTAACCATATTGCAACAGGCTTCTAAATCATTCAGGTGCATAAGCAAATTTTCTAGGATGTTCATCTTCCTCCCCTCGCTCCCAACATTTTTGGCAACCTACCCTCTTGTGTTTTGACATCTGCAAGGCTGCATTCCTCTTGTTCGGCTTCAGCACTCTGTTTAATGTTCTCTACTTCCAGCCAAAAACTGTCCATTGACAAGTTGTCCAAGGACTCTACCCTGGAATTCGTGTCCTCTGACACCGGGGATGCCAAAGGACTCTTCAGAGGAAGCTGGCTCATTTTGCAAGGGCAATTTCTGGTACTGGGAGAGGAAGAGATAAGATGAGAGAGATTAAACTACACATTCAAATACATACGGCATGCACAATACAGCAGTCTTCATTGATTAATGACTGCAATAAAAGCCAAACAGAGGTTAAGTGCTAGACTTCCTTTGGCTCGTGTTTAGCAATAACAGACAAGGTTGGGATCAAATCCCCTAGAGTAGGGGAAAAACTGCTGTCCAAACATGCGAGAGGACACAGTTATCAACACAGATTTTCTGATGCTGTCCTTCCAGTGACCTCTGAGACACCACCTACCACTCCCGCGCTTGCTTCCAAGACTCCCCTGCAGACTTGCACAGGTACCCTCTACATTCACAGATGACCAAGGTGTTTCAAGCTCAGCACACATGTGCTCTGGTGATCTGGCATGCACAGCAAGTTCGACGACTCTCAGCCACAGCAGACTGAACCCACTAGGCTTGTCCTCTGTATGCAAAAACTGGCACAGCTCTGTCTCCTGCACTTCAGCTCATGCGATAAACAACTCAGATGTTTGAGGCCCTCTTTTCCTGCCCAGACCAGGCTTTTCCTCTGTGAAACAGCACAAGTGTCCTGGGAAACCCAAACATACAGAAATTTTCTTACCACCCTGTTGATTAATTAATGGGTGGCTGAAGTCCCAGACTGGCCTCGTTCAGCTTTCAACATCTCTGCAGAAAGTGATGAGGTTCTCATCAGTTCATGCAATACCACCTCACCTAGAAAGAATTTTAATTCACTTCAAAGGGTTGCAAGTCGTTTAAACCCTGCTGTATATCTTTTTCAAAGACTTTTTTTTTTTTAAATAAAAGGGGGATAAGTGGAACCTACTTGTGAAAACACTGCAATGGTTCAACTTAGGAATAAAAAAAATTAAAGAGACTGCACACTATGCTAACTCTGGATGGTTTGAAAAACACCTGTGAACAGCCACCACCACCAAAAAGAGAATGCAATTGCTTTCTAGTCCCACAACCAGAAAAACACAGATCAAGTCTTGTGCCTTGAAAACCATGACAACAAAACAACCACCAAATGCAATTTAGCCTCCCAGCTCTGGAAGGTCTTAGAAAGTTATAGATGGCAAATATCTGGAAAGTTTTAGTCCTTTCATTCCAGAAAGCTGCTATTAGCAGTTCTGGCATTAACTTGCTTCTAAGAACCCTTTCAAGTTGTAATAAATTTGAAGATCTACCAACCAAGAGGTCTATGTTGTAGGATATTCTGCACTTCTATTTACACATGTGCATGCATATTATGCTCATACCTTTTTCTAACATGCATGTAGGCAACCCTTCTTTTCTAAAGGTCAGAACTAAAGCAATAACCATAATTCCAGGAACATCTGTAGCCAGCAACAGCATTGAGAACAAGAATAAGAAGGTTTTTGTTTGTGAACACAGAAGTGAAAGATTGAGAAGAGCTATTACGCCACCCAGCCCACCTCTGACAAAGGCAGACGTGATCGGCTTGTTTAGTACCCATCCCTGCCCTTCCCATTCGCCTTTTCTACTCCTGGATACCCAAATAGCAGGCCTCCAGTTGAGATACCACTTTAAAGTCTGGTAGATTACTTAAATAGTCAATCTAAGACTTTTAAAATTTTTTTTTTTACCTTCATAGTTCATGCCCATCTCTCTCAGTTCTACTACAGCTACCATCCCAAATCATTATTTCCTCTTTCAACTTTTTACTTGTATCTTTACCCATTAGGAGTTAAAAATTTAGATCACATCCCTCACATTAACTCTTCATCTTTAGTACCCCTCTCCATTTTCTCACATTTGCCGACAACCATCTCGTAAGAGGATCAGATTTAAATGAAGCCACCTTGCTAACATCAAAAAGACTGTTTAATACCTTGCCATATCTCACTAGAATTCTATTACACACCAGTTAATAGAAATCATCACTGGCAACATGAAGCTAACTAGAAGGAGGATTTTAGATTATCTTGAGGGACTTGGGTTTGGCCGTACGAGTGCCAGAAACACTGGCAGCCAAACTTGCACTGAAGAGCAGCTCTCCCAATGCACAACACTACACAGGCTAAGGAACCATCTTACAAGCTCTCCTAATTGCTCTGCTAAAGGCACTCAGCAGGCACACAACTACTCCTCTTGCCCGAAGTTACTGCCCCATACTACCGTGGGATCAAGGTTATACAGACGAAAGTAGCTCTGAAATGTACCTTTCCTTGATGTTCAGCTTGGTTTAGAGCTGGCTCATCTAACATCCCAGAATTCTCCATGGATTCACAATGAAACAGAATTTAGGTTTGCAGATCCAGAAGAACCTACCCTAGACCCGAGCAGCAGCTTGCACCCAGCACACATGCTCCGGGGCAAGCCTGTGTCGCACAACTATGACAGTCCCTTCCCCACACCTGCCACAGGAGAAACCACAAAATTTTAAGCCAATGTAAATACAGTCTTCAGCTCTTTCAAAAGGGTGACTCTTGACTTAGATGTTCTGCATGGCTTACCCAGACACCAGATCCGAAATGCAAGTTTTAGTCCGGGAGATACTACGACCAAGTGGAGTAATACTTATCTAAGGCATTAGGACATATTCCTGGTGCACAACTGAGAAGGGTCATAACATCCTTACAGTCCAGGTTTCAGGCTATAGCCTTGCCAGCAGCTGGTTTTGGTCTAGCAGCACCTTCAGTCCATACCAAAACAAGAGTACTGGTGCAAGGATATAGTTTTGCCAGACAACAGTGAACTGCTGTGCCCCTATCCCACTCTGATCCATGCTTCCATACCACCCACAGTTATTTTGCTTCCTTCCACAGCTGGAAATACAGATGATCTAGTAGCGCTTGCACCAAAAAGCTCTACCACCAGTCATACTATATGCCTGCTCTAGGAGAGCTGTGTTTGAACGTGTGCATCAAACAGACCAAAAGCCATCCTAACTTTTTATCTCAACAACCCCATGTACTGATGCACTAAACACTATTTCACCAAGGTTCAGGATTCTAATATCACATAGCAGCTCTACACAGCAGTAGCAGGATCCAAAGCCCAGCTCTAAAAGTCCTAAGCTGGTGCTGCTGTTCCTGTCTCACAGGATAACACCAAAGCTAACTCAGGCCTTTAAATTCAGAAAATGTTTTATTTTCCGGTGTAAATTTTTCTTTTCTTGAACACAGTGCACAGTGCTTTACAAATCCAACTACCCAGGTGGAAGGTTAATTTAGAAGTGCACCTAAAACATTGTTCTTCCTCATTTCATTCCCAAGTCAACAGAGGACAACCTGTGACGTATAAACATAGCAACAGTTTAGATTGAAAGTGTAGATTCTTGGCTTGAAATGTTAATTGCTCAGTTGCAACTCGGGAAAGAGTAGGCGGAATAGTCAAGTTCACTCAGTTGCACTGTCAACCTAACAAAAAGCTTAAGATTATAAAGTTTTAAAAATTAACCCAACAAAAAGCAAACTGGCAGAAAGATCTAGTTAAGGACAACCTGACTCTGAGGAAAGACTGACTATCCCCATGCAAACTTCTCCTCTTGTTAAGAGCAGAGCCAGTTTTAATGGGGCTTGAGATTAATTCACCTGACTTGTCTAACACCTTCAGTCTAACCCTGACTTAACAGTATTAATAACACAGTTATGAGAAACTAGACTGGCATGAACCTTACACAGTTCATTTTCTTATTATTTCTTCTATAAGCCCCTTCCATGTAGAGCACTGGTAGCCCTTAGCAAGATCTGTATGCCTGCATAGTGCTGATGGTAGCTCACTGATCCTGGGCTAGAATATGCAGTCTCAGAGTAGTTTTTGATCTGTTCCTAGATACTGTCAACACACGGCAAATATATTGCAAACACTCATACAACTCTAGGCCCTCTTGAATATCAAAATAAAATAAACACTGTTGCTATGCATTTGTTCATTCCAGGCTTGATCATTCCCATCAAAGAGCTTCTCAAAGGATCTGTAGCTGCCTAGACTACTTCACTGCTTGCTCAACACCCTTCCCTCATTGAAACACCTCTCTAGCAGATGAATAAAGAAGTTCCTTCTCAAGCATTTCAAACAGAACAGAAGGCGACAAGTGTAAGCCAAGAAAATGGAATTCCTTTAATATTGTTTCCAGAAAAACTAAGATGAGAAAAAGGCAACAAGAACTGAAGAATTAAGTTATATGAGGCAATCCTTTCACACAACAAGCACCTAGTTTTTAAAGACATTTCTGGAGCAAGCACAAAGGCACACATGAAACAAAGAAACAGATGGAAGGAATCTGCATTAACCTCAAGGGCAAGTTAGGAGCAGCACACCAAGTCACAGCATCATAGCGATTCAGACCACTAGCATGAAACACAAGCTCTTTTGAAAGAAACAAAAAAAGTGAGAAAGTATTCTATCAGCTAGTTGCGGTATTTTGACAGATAAAGACACTAAGTCAGATAACAAAAATACGTTAGCATCACAGCACACACACATCTTATCGGCATTCAATTTACTTCAAGGTCAAAAACAATTGATGGGTACAAAAGCACAAAATTAAAAGAAACAAACAGACAAAACCCAAAGTCCATGCAGGAAAAAGTCCCTCTTCATGTTGCTTCTAAGTACCTACCCTAAGCAAGCAGTTTTAACCCAAATGAAGAACTGTGTAGTTAACTCTGAAGAGAAAGAATCACCTTAAGATCAGCCCACCACAGTTCATAACATGATAGGTTTTCATGTTCAAAATCGTGTAATAGGACAAAGGCATCCAGAAACAACAGATAGGAGTATTTGAAACACTGGAGAAAATCCTGAAGCAGTCATGTATCTATAGCTATATCTATATAAAATATGTATACATTTTGCTTACTGAAAATATTGGAAGTTTAAATCTCAGTCTTTCAAAGATACCAATGCTAATATAAGAACAGGTCCCTGTATGGAAGAAGGCAATCTACTTATCAAAATCTTAGATTAAATGTGCATAATCAGCTATTTCATTCAGACACACAAAACTCTATTCCCAACACAGATAACAAATTTATCCGAGATGCCTTGTGGACAAAAGCTCCACAACTTTTCTACCAAAGGTCAAATCAAAAGAAAGCTCTACTGCAAATCTTTAAAGCATGGCTTTGCTACCCTTACAATCTCCAAAATTTTGTACACAAAGTACAAACACCACAGACTACCAATTCCTCTTTTCTCCCCACAAGAAGCAGCAAAAAAAGCACTACTGAAGTTTACTCTTAGGAGAAAATGAAAAGCACATGGCTGGTTCATATTCCTTGGGTCAGACCGTAAAAGCATAAACAAATTATCGAATTATTGTGGCAGCAATGAACAGTAACTTACCCAATATACTCTTACCATGCATTACTTTCCCTAGCTTAACTAAACCAAAGCAGCTGAGAGCCAGAATTAAAGCAATCTTAGAAGCAGGCTGCCACTGCTGACATACATCTTTGCATATCTCTAACCATAGGGGATTTGCTTATATACCTAGTAGTTTCACTGAGAGCATCATCTATGAGAAGTTACAGTGCCTTTAGCCCGTGTTATTTTATATAGCACTGCCGCCAACCACCACCTATGTTCGCATTAAGGCATTTTATCGAGGACTTTGCACCTGTGGGACGGTGCACTTGAAGGTCTGTCTCTATAGCACCAGCAAGAATAGCTACGATGTTACTACTACAATTTGCTAATAAAATTACAGCTTGTTTTCAGTAACACAGCAATCAGTTCATCAAGATCTTCCATTATGCAAGCAGCTCGAGGAGCAGCATCATTTAAGGTTGTTTTGAAGAAGCCTGTTCTGCAAGTGATAAAGAGGACATGCCAGATAGCTCTGCATGTGTGGAGAAATTCATACCAGCTCCAGCTTTCCCCCACTCCAACAACAGCAAGGCACTCCCCAGCTCCTGTCCTGGTGTTCCTAGTGACACCAGAAAGACAAACCAGCGATCCTTTGCCCAGTGCTAATGTGGAGTGAAAGACTTGAATCCTGACACTTGTGTGTAACACACTGCTTTAGCTTAGCATCTCCGTCGCTTTCTGTGCTGGACCCAAACTCCAGAGGTTCCCTCCACCACAGCACTGGGAGTTTTAAATAAAGCATAGGTTATAACTTGCCTGACAATAAGTGTTTCTATCAAAGTATTTAAGGGCAAAGACACTCCATCTCAACATCTGTGTCTCAGGACTTCACCTGGAATAGGTTTGTCTCCACTCTCTCTAGTAAGGGTCTAAATAAGCAAGCTATGGAATAGCAAAACTTGCCCGTAATTACAGATCTGCCTGGAGGTGTCTCAGACCGAAACTCAGAGCAGAACAAACACCGGGTTGATAAGCCCATGCAGATACAGCCAAATTAAAAATATTCAAAGCCATGTTTAGTTTAGTCTATTAGCTGGGTCTGTCCCATCATGCTAGAGTTTGTTTTGGCCTCAGAAGACATAAGCCATGCTCTCTGTATGTGTTTTATTGTTTCACTGCAAGGTCACTGCAGACAAGCCCGCTGTTCACTTTCCCTGCATTAGCACGGTAAGCCAAACAGGAAAGGGCTTTCATTGACACGGAAATCCGGCTGCAAGAAAGGGGTACCTGGCCAAAACAAAGCTTTAGGAGCACTGCGATCTTTAATGCAATTGTGAATTCATAAGCCTGGTCTACCTGATGATTATATGAGAATCATTAATTAAAAGGTGGCATTCTCATCCCTATTTCCATCCTCACACGCTCCACTGAATCCACGTTCATCTAAACACACAAGCAGCTTTGCCCGTCCAGCAGCCACAAAGATCCAGTCTGCCATTCAAGTTCCACCTATCAGCATGACACCAGGATGCCAAAACCCACAGACCAGTTAGCACAGGGCTGCAAAACCCACAGGCCAGTTAGCACGGGGCTGCAGGCAGAAGCTCTCCCATACTTGTTCTTACCCACTACCCCCTTGTCAGTACAGAAGTTGCCCCAGGCTCCCTCCGGATGCCACAAGGCTGAGCCTGTGCACGGGATTCCCATGAAGCAGCTGGCACAGACTCACTGCCCTTAGAGACTTGGCTGTCACAGCCCTGTAGCACATACTGCCAGGGATTTTGCCGAGGCCAGAGTGAGTCAATACCTCCCAGTTACTAAACGCATCCTCAAAACATGCTACTGTTACGTCAGACAAGATGCCCTTACTTTATTTCCACCACTGCTGTGACTTCAGGTGAGATGTTATACCTCAGCTGCCCAGCTTAGGGACAAAGGGGGTGAGGGACCACACGGCTTTCAGAGGAAAGACTGCTAGTGTTTGAATCCTTTATAAAAAGGCTGTGAATTTATTTTTTGTGTGATCATTCATTAATGCAAAGGGTTTTTACAAAAGCACAGATTCACACACACTGAATATTTGTGCTACAAGTTCTTTAATGTTGAACTTAAGAGTAAATCAGGATGATAGAACTCATTCTCATTTCTTCTTGTAGCCCATTCTACCAGCTGTATCTACATCACAGCAGAGAATGAGTAACTTTAAGTTGTTGCTCAGCTGTATGGGAACAGGCAAGAGACTTTGAAGAGGTCACAGGAGTAACCTGTTGACCAGCACAAAGTAAGGGGAGGTTGAGAGATGTGCTGGAATCCAGCTATGCTTCACATGAGAGGTCTAGGGATGCAGGAAGACAGGAAGGACAGTCATAAGCTCCTTGCTTGGATTTCTCAGGTAAGAGTTACTACACGTGAGACAAAGTGCTTGGCTATTACACTGCCATGAAAAGCCTCCCCTTGGTTGAGATTTATAATTAATTCTATAACTAATAACTGAAGTGCTGCCTGCGAGCCCAAGGCAACCGACCCCAGCCGCGAGCCACCTCGGGTACCACAAGCTGTACGACACCGAGAGGAGGAGCACGAGGGAGGGAGAGGTGGCTCAGCAGTGGCTTTTTCTCAGCAGTGCTTTGGAGGCACAACACCACGGCTGCTGGGTAAGCCGGTAGGTGTCTTAATGGGAACCCGAGGAGCATGCCACAGTTACTGCTACAAAAATAAACAGTCATTAAAGTCAATTAATTAGAAGACCAGGATGGCTGGCGTATCATTGCCTTATTGTATAGGCATGTTTTGGGTCAATCCTAGCAGAGAGGCTTAGCTGCACATATACATACAGGATGCGTTTCAGCCCTTGGTGAGGCCTGAATGAACAGATGGGAATTATCACTTGCTAAGAGTTAAATGTGTTGGTCAAAGTTAGTAAGCATATTTGGTGTTCCTGCTGTAGCACCTCTTCAGACCTGACCACAGAGGTGTTCTGGCACCAGTACAGACACTGAAACTCAACTAACTTGTTTGGCAAAACCCGTAAGTTCTTACTGAATATTTTGATTTTTATCAAAGAAAGCCTGCAGTACTTAAGGTGTTAGTCTAGTTCTCTTACACTTGGGTAATTTTAACGTAGTTTACCACACCATTCCTCTGTCAGTCCCGCTAAGATTATTATTAATTTTTTTACATCTCATTTTGCCTGGGATATTTTAAAAAGTTTTCCTTTCTTGCTTCTACACACAAGGTCAAAGCAGACTAGATAAAAAGAAAAGTCAGACAGAAACATGAAAATGTGAGCTATGGTTAGAAATAAAATCACTGTGAGTACATTCACAGAAAACCAACAGGTTTCAATTACCGCATCAGGGAAATGTTCAGAAACTTGATGCAACTTCTAAGCTGATGCAAATACACATTAGATGAGGTCTTAAGTAATTTCACGTCCAGTAAGCACACACACAGTACGGTGATTGTCAAGCAAAGTAGTTAAATTTTCAGTTCTATCCTTTAGTACCTGTGCTTTGCATATTTATAAATAAGCAGTTCTTGCCTTCGTACAGTTCTAAAAAAAAAAAAAATAAAAAAAAAAAATCACTGAACAGCCCTCAAACTCCACAAGCTGCCAGAGCAGCATTACCACTGAATCACAAGGAAGCACGTAGTCTGCATTTTAGCCCCGCCAGGCACACATACACCCCCCACGTCCCACTTCCACAGCTTGCTGCACACATCCCAATTACAGAGTTAATACACACACACACAAAAAAGGGGGGGTTTAATAGGTTTCATTTCAGGATCAAGGCAGTCAAAACACAATTTTAAAGAGCATATTACAGCCTGCTCACCTCTAGAAATTTATCTTGTTTCCACCTACCCTGCCCCAAGTATTGCCTTGCCTTTATGCCCTGCCTTTGGGCAGAAGGAGAGCAGCGATCACCCCATACCGCTGCACCCCACAACCACGCTCCGTACCTGCCGAGGCTGCCGAGACGGGTGCAGCTGGCTGGCTGGGCAGGCACCAACACCACCTGGGGCCTGGGGATCATTCTGCTGGCCACCCCGGAGCCACACGTGCCACGCTTGTCCATGGCCAGATGGGGAGGAGAGAGGTGGTCAGTCCATCCGTGCCCCTCCACTGTTGAGTTGAGGAGCGGCTGCCAAACCTCGCGACTGATAACAAAGAGCTGCTCCTTGTCACCCGTGAGGTGCTGATTGGGTGGCCGTGAGCATCCTCTCCTCCCTCCCCACATCCACCTGCCTGGGCAGAGTGAGCAGAAGTGATGGTAAATCCACTTGCGTCTTCAAGGCAGCAGTGCCTGAGGCTGAGCCGCCCACGCCTGGGACGCGGGCTGAAGGACACAGCCCACAGTCAGCATCCAGTGCTCAGAGTAAGCAGAAAAGAGCAAGGAGTTATTTCCAAGCCTGGGCTGAAACTAAGGCTTGCTAAACATTAACGCAAGCTCAGATGCATGAAAAAGTAACTCCCAAAAGCGGCACTGGGAAGGAGGAGTCAAACAGCGTATTAGGTCTTCAAAATTGTACTTCTCTGAAGTAAGAGAACATCAAGAAAAGCATAAAATATCCCCCCAGGGACTCGGGAGGAGCAGCAAAACACCCAAGTGCTTAGTAAAAAAGCAAATTCAGCGTTTCCTGCCCTAGCTGAGCAGTGAGTAAATCCCAGCTGGATATAAGACACTGGTGTTGAAAGAGCAGCATAAGCCCAAAACACCCACAAAGAATATTTTGCAAGATCCAGATCCTTCTTTAAAATCTCAACAAGCAACACACAAGCAAGCAAAGAGTTAAAGCAATCAGATTCCCCAGAGCCATCCCAAACAGGTTTTGTTCTTTTCTTGTTATTCTCTCCACCAAACCTCCTTCCACAGTGTTTCTGTAATTTCCCTTCCTTCTAACATTTACTACTCATAATTCCAAAGTTAAAGGGACAAGTCATTTATTTAAAGTTTCCTTAACGACAGCACACAAAGCTTCTCCAGCACAAGTAATAACCCCGCTCCATGTTTCCAATATTCCCAGTAAGACCGGGTCTATGGCTCAGCCTGCTTTGCCTTCAACGGCTTAAAGGGCAGCAGCAGCTATTTTGGAGACAACCCCTCATAAAAGCATGCAAAGAGGCCATCTCAGTTTTGTTCTTACCCATCAACACAGCTATTTTTCCAGCCACAGCTTTAGTCCAGCTGCTTTCACCCCACCTTGTGAACATGCAGCCAATCTGCTGCAGAAGGAACGTTGCCCGACTGCCCAAACTCCAGCCCAGGAGTCAAATATCCAGGGAGGATATTTGGTCTGGGACACTTACAACTCCCCATGCCAAGTATGCAAAAATATTAACAGGAATCTTCCCCCCGCCCCCCTTTTTCTCCTTACCCCCAATTCCTGCAAAATTTATTCCTCCCCCCAAAATTTTAGATACTTAGCAAACCAAGAGGACAGCCCTCCAGCGAGAAGGAGGCACCCCGCTGAAGGTGGGTCCTTCTCCAGGTAACTGAACACGCCTGTAGGAAAGCTCTTGTGTACAGCTGGAGTTAGAGCTGGCTTCCCCTGGCTCACTCCTGTTCCCAGTAAAACCACAGGCCTTGCACGTACATTGTATGTTATATTTCTTATTTAGCTTATTCATTACAAGTGGTCCTAATGAGAATCATAAGGGATCAAATTCAAAACTGAGGTTACCCATATAGCTCCTCCTCCATCAGCTCCAAACCAAGACAAATTGCAGAACGTACCTGCTTGTGAAATTCACAGTTATAACCAAAGCCCATCCACGAACGACAGCTTTTACAACAGCGCCAAATTATACGTAGACAGCATATTATCATAGAATGGTTTGGGGTTGGAAGGGACCTTAAAGATCATCCAGTTCCAACTGCCCTGCCATGGGCAGGGACACCTTCCACTAGACCGGGTTGCTCAAAGCCCCATCCAACCTGGCCTTGAACAGTTCCAGGGATGGGGCATCCACAGCTTCTCTGGGAAACCTGTTCCAGTGCCTGACTACCCTCATAGTGAAGAACTTCTTTATTATTGGATGAATTTTTATAATTAGATATTAAGAAGACCTTAGCAATGTGTAAAAAGCAAATCAAAACAATTCTGATGCTTTTATTCAGGTACACAGGCTATGGTTGTTGCAAAGCTACATCAGACAGAAGCGTACACCATCGTATGTGACTACACAAACTGTCCAGGGTTTGAGACGTGGAAGGGGAAAGCAAGGAGAGGTGACAACAAAATCATCTGTGAGAGGATATGTGGCTGCTCTAAGCTTCGCTGTTTTTACAAACTCAGGAAAGTGTTATTTCTCCCCAGGAAACACCCAGCCTTTCCAAAAGGCTTCCCACCAAACACACCTTGCCCTGACATAAGTGGTTGGGTTTCAGGCCATTCCTTCTCCCATACACAAAAGCACATCTAAACTGCTAGTACTGCAAGTAGATGGGCAAAACAGCCCACAGCTACATTTCATTTTCTCTCTCAGCTACGTTCCTCCTCATTACATTTCATTTAATAACTTCAGGCAGCTGCTTGTTCTTTTTGACCGGCTGATTTTCAGACAGGCTGCCAGTCACTTGTACAAGCGAGCTTCCTTGTTGCAGATTTCTAATGCAGCAGTAATAATGCAGGCGGGCTTGTTGCACAACTGAGGAGAATTTAAAGTATCTAGAATGGAAACAGAGTTCTTTAATAGAACATTCAGCTTTGATTACTCATATAAAGCAGTACACAAGCATTACTGAAAATTTAAGTTCTCTGTGGATAACAACAGCTGCACTACCATCTACAGCTTTTCACATATCCACTCCTGTCTGGACTTCAGTTATTCATGGTATTTGAGAGGAATAATCAACAAGTTTATTTCCTAGCTTGTGAGAAAAGAGGTGGAGGAATAGGACACAAAGCCAGCTGAGTCTGCATTTTCAGACAGAGTGAATCAGGATAAGTATTCCAACTCTTATTTTGAGCTCTCCAGCATGTTTCATGCTCCATAACAGTCTTTCTGGCGTCATCAGAGATGAGCCAAGCTCACTAGGACGAGATCATCTGGCTCACAGGGGCTGAATCTTACTCAAATATGGAGACAAATGGACATACAAATGCTCTCAGCAGTCAATTAGTTCAAATGAATCACTGGTCCAGACCCAGCGCTGCTATGGTTGCAGCTTTAGTGCATGAGTTATTTCTGAAGGTATCTACACGTCCCTCCAAACTGACACAACTTGGCTCGCTCAGTAAACCCAATTTTTTCAGGGCCAAAAAGGAGGGGGGAAACATCCAACATGCTTTTGGATAATCAAGGATTTCAGCTAGGCAAAGCACATGCAGGCTGGAGACCTGAAGACTACAGGAATCCTCTGCCAGACCACAGGGACTCCACCAGCCTGGGAGACCTGCCTCTGAACAGAGCTCAGCATCAGTGCCTTCAGGTCAGCTGGAACACAATGTTCACCAGCTGCACCACAAGACATTGTGGCAGCATTACATTTTTCAAGCATCCCCAAAGTAATTTGTTACCATGAAAATCAAATGCAAGTGAAAGGCATTACCATGTGAAGAAGAGTGGAAAAACCTGAAGGTAGCTGAAATCCCCAACACACAATTCTTTTTTCTCCAGCAGGTTTGTTTTTAGAGAGTACATAATATTAGGAAAGCCTGAAAAAAATTTATCACCCCATCCACTCCGTCACATATCAAGAAAATCCTCCAGTAGTGTTACCTATGCATCACGTGAACCCATTAAGATTAAGAGATTATTGCAGTTTCTGGAGTCACCGAGGCGGTGAGATTATCCAAGTCCCAGCCTGTTCCCAGCCTGCCAGGGAGGCAGCACCCAGGCTGTGGCCTGGGGTGAAGCGCTACGTTGCGATCACATCTGGGTAACAGGCACCGGCTCCCAGCAGACAGCCCCACAACCCCGGCTGGCTCTGCTCTGCCCTGAGCTGAGAGATCAAACAAGCATCTCTCAGCTCCGCAGCTGCCAAGAAACAGCCACAGCAACACTCAGACCCTACGAAGTGCTTCCGCTCGTGACTTTACTTCACGGGACGAGACCTGATTTGTCATCCTCTTGGGAGAGAAACAGGCATGCCCCTGGGAGCTGGGGTATCAACCCAGCGCAAGTGGAGAGGTAAAGCATCACCTTCCCCAACTGCCCACCATCACCCCTCGACCCTCCCTGCTCTACCCATGCTTAGGGTGGCTCAGACACGACGATGAACAGTCAGACCCTCCTTACTGTAAAACCCAACCTGCCTGCAGCCACAAACTGTATGTCAGAGCACATAATCTGCTTTACTGTACCCAAGAGTTGTGACAAATGGAGGATTAGTACTTCAGGCAGTGGACAAACAGCGAGAACAGATGCTTCCTAAATGGAGATTGTTTGCATGCAGATGGCTATTAGTCTCACATTTAAGAAAAAAACATCGGGCGAGGGAGGAACTCCTGGTATCTGGTGAGATGTAATGCTGTAGCAGAGCGGGACTAGCCAGCTGGCAGTCAAAGCCAGAGCCACTTCATCATGTTACCATCAAAGTAGCAGCTCTGAGCAGAGATCTCCACCAGATACAGGTCAATGGTTGGATACCTGACCGCCTCCAGCTGACCACCCCATTTGACAATGTCATGGCTTGGGAGAGTGAAGGAGAAGGAAAAAATCATACGCTCTTTAGACACAGATGTATATTTAGATAAGTGAACTGCAAAGTTGCTTAAACCCAATTACTACTGTAAATGTAATTTAAATCACCCAAAACATTTCCATGGCTCAAGGAAGAGCTGTAACAATGGGAGGAAGTGCTAAGACACAGCAGCTATTCTTAATGCACAAAAACACTTATTCTGATGAATAACCAAGACTTACTAATTTAAATTGAATATGTTTCTGCCTCCTGGGCATTTGCAGACTGTATAAAATTAGACGTCTTAGGGGGTTTCTGAGGATGACCTTGTTTAGCTCCCTATTCAGACACGTGCCTGACATCTACTGGGTGCTGTGCCTTGCAAAAAACATATCTTTCTTGCTGGACACTCAAGGCAGAGAGAAGTGACAGGCACCAGATTAATAAGCTGCTTGTTTGCTTCCTTCAAACACAGGGACTTATTATCACTGCAACCAGCTGACAAAGTGCTACACATCATTTCTAAGGTGTGATAGAAGAGAGGCAGATGGGACAAAGGATCAGCAGTCAGTTCACGCTCCAGCTGCAGTGAGTAACCACCATCTCATGCCAGCCCAGCTGTGTCAGTCAAGCTGACACAGGACTGGAGTCCACGCTGCAGAGCTTGCCCCCAGCACCACCTTCATGAAGGGCTTTGCACCTCCTTAAGTTTCATAGAAAAAAAAAAGAATATGCAAGAGCTCAAATTCCCAAGCTTACCTCCCAGCCCATTTCACAAACCTAATTTTGATTTCTGCAAGTTGGATTTTCTCTTCCCTTCTGGGAAATGGATGGGGCAACAGAGCTACAAATAGGAGGAGTGTCAGAAATGGACTGTCTTACTCTGCTGCCCTGGTTCTCAGCCCAAAGATGTGATAGATTAGGTTGTCATCTTGTTTATTTCCTGCACCGTAATCACAAGCAGCGGGATGGGCTCCATGGGCTGAACTCACCATGAGTCAGTGCGTTTTCAGGCATCCCATAGGAGTTACTACACAAAGAATGCCAAACATCCACTCCCGAAAGAGAAGTCATGCACCCAGCATGGCCCCACAAGCAGTGCAGAGCAAATAGTTCAGAGCTACCAAGGTTATGAGACAGCTAAACAATACCAACTGATAGCTTGACTCAGATAAGCTAGAGTTTTAGCAAGGATGGTAAGACAAGGGGAGGAGAAAAGGAGTGACCTGACCATAGCTACACAACTACACTATTTTTTAAGATTAAAAGTGAAACACCCTAAGACCAGAGTGTGGACTAAGTACAAATGCAGTTTTCAAAGCAATAGCTCATTTAGGGTTGTTTTGGTAGATTTTAGTATCTTATAGTTTTAAAAATCTCCCCAGAAGTTTTTATATTGGGTCAGACTAGCTAAAACTACTTCAGAGATTAGGCTAGAACCCCCTCTGTGTTATTGAAGCTTGTCTTGTTGAATGATTACAATAAAAAATAAATCCGCTTACCTAAATACTCCAAATTCACGATCCAGAGAAAAATACTTACCAAATAGGTCCCCACATATTGTCCCTACACATACGGATATAGAGCATTTACCTGGGAATGAAATGCCACTGTGCTCATTTGTGGGTAGGACATCCATCAGCCTCTGAGCAGGGGAAAAGAACGATACCCTCCTCTCAAAGAGAGTAGCATTTTTACAGATTCTGATTACTCAATTAATTCCAAAGTAAAAAGAAAATTTAATATAGCCTAGTAGCAGAAGTTCTTATTTAGCAGTAAGCCAACAGTAAGTGTCAATTATTCCACTCATAAACAACAGTTGTGCTTGTACTCAGAAGTGCCATCATTTATCCTAACAGGCTTCTGTTCTACTTTGTCATCTCTTTAGCAGTAACAGGTCTATCAGGAGGCACCCTAACTTTTCTGTGTGTGGAGAGATTACAAGTGGCCCATGATTTATATTTATGGCCATTCTCTTAATTTGTCCTCTAGAAGAGAGCTGGGACAGAAACAGAACTGGGCTGCTGCTTTAAAGGCTCAGAAGTTAAAAAAAAAAAAAAAGTCAGCTACCACTATTTTTGCTATGCTGGCACCCTGCTCTAAAGTCACCACACAGAGCTTGTTTGTACTAGTTTCATCTATAAACGATGCAACAGCTGGAACAAAACTGGTTGAGATGCTGAACCTGATTGCACAATACAGCTCAGGGCTCTTACAGAGCTATTAGCAGTCAAGAGTTTGTTAACTCATTAGGAGAGGGCTTGTTTTTCCAAAATATTCATGACAAAGTTTAATTACACAAGTCTTTATGAAAAACAGCATCAGAAGATTACAGGCATGATCTAGGACTTAGGGGCCAATGAGGAGATGGAAGAGCTTGCTACAGGCATTTCCAAACAGCTTTAGTGCAGGATTTAAAGGAAGAAGAACACAGGGCAGGTGAGGTTAGTTGTGCAAGATCATCTCAAAGGTCGGTCAGAGCCTAGAGTAGTGCCTGTAAATCCCCACATGCTGTTTACTCTTGTATAAAAACCCACTGCTCTAACTGCAGGGCCAAAGAGGAGATCAGACATATGAAGTCTCAGATATCAATGTCAAGTGATGTTGCAAGACAGATTTTTATTCTTCAGTTTACACCTAGTGTGCAAGTTCAGAGTAACACAGTGCTATTGCAAACAAAAAAGAAGACAGCACATAGATCATGTGCTGAATAAGCACAGTGAATTCAACAAGCTAAACAAGCAGAAATTAAATTCAGACTCAGAGGTGAGTTGAAAACTACAAAGATTTCATAAAAGTAAATGTAAACACATATACACAAGCAGATGAACTACAGCAACGATGTTTTACCTCACAGCTCTAGTAAGTCTGATGAACTCTTATAACCAAACTGACATTCAGGACTGTATGTTTTAACCACGCTGGTCTAAACAACCAAACTTCTGTACAATGGACATTTTCAGACACAGGCATCACTTGACTGTGGCTGCTGACTCGACTCCTGCTCAGTTTTTGGGCCCAACACACAGCTCACTCTGACGCAGCTCAGCCTGATCTATGCTGGGAGCAGCACCGCTGGGCTAAGGCAAGAGCTACACATATGCCAGATACAAAGGAGAGGACGAGATAAGACCTGCTGTCCTTGCAGCTGTGCAAAAACAACAGTTGGGCAGTTTCTGATAAGACTAGAACTCTTCAGAATTAACTGGAACAACCCACAGGAATGGTAGAAACCAAACTTCCATGATGGAAGGTGTAAGTACATCACCTTACCCAAAAAGTTTTCAAGCTGACCCATCAGCATCTGCACTGCTGAGGCTCCCAGGCTTCCTGCTGTGATACTGGAACACCTGCACCATGACCGAGGAGGAAGGGTAAGCATTCTCACCATCAGCTGGGAAACTGGCTTCCTCATAAGCATGAGAGTTAGTGAATTTGTGAATTAATGAAGTAATGAATTAGAGAATTAACAAGTTACACCAGTCCATCGAAAGGGGACTGAGCCTTTGTTTGATTTTTACCTACTGAGTACATATAAAAGTTGGATTCACAGGGTACATCCTCCTGTAACTTTGAGAGGTCGAAATGACCCATGACACTTGACTCAGAACTATTGTCAGAAAAAGTACTTGTATAGGGTTAAATGATATTCATAGATTCCCAGCTAGCAACCAAGCAGCAGCTTCTTAACCTTTACAAAGACTAGTTTTTCTTTGCCATCTGCTTTGTTGACACTTACAATGAGGTAATGCTAATCCATTACAAAATTGCACAGAACTCACTAGCAGAGTTCACAGGAAAGCCTTAAAGAAGCAGTTCCTTGGTCCTACTTATAGATTTGCACCCTGCTTAGGTTTTCTTCCAGCTAACACATTGCTGCAGCTAGAATAAGCTTTGCAAAAAGCCATTCTCCAAAAATCTTTTTCCACAATGCGTGCTGGTATTTAATAAAGCCTTGAATTCTCCCAACTGACCTGGCAATTCTGTGCTTGCTCCAAACTCTTCCTGGCCGGCAAACATCCGGCAGCTTCGTGCCTGCTTTACGCTGGCCAAGAGAGCGTAGGAAGCACGAAGTGAATGAACTCTGAAACTCTTGGATTAGGGATATCGTTAGGACTGCTCCCAGGAGGTATCCTTCCTCTCCTGTTAGTCAAAGGAAATACTGCATCTAAATACAGCTGTTACTTTTATCTACTTTTACCTTTCTTATGCACAAGCTGGAGTGAGTCCAGGATTCTGGAATATTTGACCAAAACAACAGTATCTCAGATCAGCTGCAGGGATGTATACATTGCAGCCTCATGTCTACCTTCCGCTATGAAGCATGCAAGGATTTCCTTCCACTGTGTTAGCCCTGCTGTTTTCAAATATTAACATTGTCTGAGCTTTACCTTGACCGAGAAAAACAACTTTCATCAGCAAAGCTGTATTTATTCATTGCCTAAAGAGGATATCCTTCCAGTTCCATTATATATTGGCCACCTGCTATGGATCTTGCAAGAGTTACAGGCTCCTGTTCATTCAAGAGTTTACACGCACCCTGAAGGCAAGAAATACCGCTTTCGCTTCCAGCGTTTGTCACTCGGTTTGGGTTGTCAGGAGTATGATCAGGCAGGAGAAACGGGGGTTCAAGCACTGGCAGCATGCTCAATTGTTTATATACAGAGACACTGAGAAATCTGAGCTCTCAGGACTCCAGCATAACTGTTTATTTGGCAACAGCAGTGAAAAAGTTTGGAGAGCAGTTGAATGGCAACCACCATCAGCAAGACAGCTTCATGCACAAGCTTCAGAGCCAAAACGTAGAAGTCATCTTCCTAAACCAGCAGTGCTACAGAACAGCTCTTCAAATACCCCAGCACCCCAACACGCAGACTTCTTTTCCTCGTGTGTGCGCTCTCCACATCCACCACAGGCTAAGCCCAGCGAAAGTTCACCAAGAACTGAAGGAAAAATACTTCTGTTATGCCACCTTCTCCAGGAAACAGGCACTTAACTGACCTCAACTAATTCAGAAATAAGACCCTTCAGAGAGAAGAGTGCAGAGGCAAGGGAGTGAACAATACGCTGCATTTGTGCCTTTCCCCTGTTTCTTAGTTACAATGATGTCTATCCCATGCTTCACTAGGTGACCCAGGCAGGGATAACTGAGAAGTATAAAACGGTAACTCTTGGTCAAAAGCCTGCTGTCACTGCTTCATCAATGCATAGCCTGCCTGCTACGCTACCACTGAACCATCAGTGTATAATGGTCGAGCAGGCTCTGGCCACTGCCCTCACTGCCTCCTTGGCAGTCCCTTCCCAATATACACATATCAGTAACATGTGTCGGTACCAACCTACACTGCTAACAGTCCATCACCCTAGGAGGAGCCTTCTATAAAAGGGCAAAACAGGACAAAGGGATAAGTACATTAGTGCTGTGAAATCAACAAATGCACTAGAAGCGTGCTTGGGTCTCAGCCAAGCTGTTTACTGAAATGCTGAGGTCTCAACTATATGTTGTATTCAGTGTCATTTCCTACGCTCAGGGTCCACCATATGATGGGAGCGTGTATGTTCACATGGACATCTCAGACAGTCAGCCACAGTTTTCAATTCAAGTAGCCAAGGACATCGCAAGGTGTCATAGGTGGAAGAAGTTTCATCTCATGTAAAAACTAAACAACTCTCAGACAACTAGTGAATTAATAATAGGCTTGCCAGACATTATGCAAGAAGATTCGAGGGTTCTGAAACTTCTCCCTCTAAAAATTTAAAAAGACATGAAAGAAAGACCAGAATATTATTTTAAAAGGTCCCCCAGGGGGGGTTGCCCCATTATTTTTGTGCATGACAACAGCAAAGTTCCCTTCATACATAGCTAGCACAGAGAATTTAGTGAGAGAGGTCCTCATTTTTATGAGAGACCCAAATTTTGCAGACAGCTCAACAGTCCCAGCACTAGCAGCCCTGGGGCTGATGGAATAAGCTATGCAGATGGAAACAATTATTTAGGAGGGGAAGGACTCCTGCATGCATGGAGCAACATCTCACTAAAACTGAAGCCTCCCACCAACACATTCCAGACTCCTGGAGTCATCTACTTTGGGGAATATGCTTTAAGCTACATCAGCTTTTGTATTTCTTTCTCCAAACTTCTCTGCAATCACAAAACATACTCCCCTGCAAACTGACCTAACGGTCTTACCAAACAGCAACAAATATGACAAAGTATTACAAATATCTGAATCTAAAACCTATTTAGAGACCTAAGTTTCCAAGTAACAAGTTCTGACTTCAGAGAAGCTTTTCACTATGTAACACACCTGGAAGGACTTACCGATTAACAATGCTGCAGTGAATGACTTCTACCTAAAGTCTATGGCATAAAATAATGAATAAATCATACAGGCCACATTTGATATGTACAATATCCAATCAAAGTGCCTTATATAACTCAAAAATCACTTTTCTTAGAAAGGAACAGAATTACAGAAAGGAATAGCACTAATTGATTAGAAACATCTAATTAAGGGTAGTCCTTTCAAGCCAGCTGCATAAAAAATATTTCATATAATATGTTGCAAGAGAAAAATAACTCCAGCAGGTTTCAATTAAGGCTCATTGCCATATGGATTTTACATCTGCAGCAGGAAGGCTCAAACACCATGTCACAACTAAGACATTTTTATGTCTCCAACTGAAAGCACTTAAACTGCTTGGAATAGAAGCATATGGGCCATAACATCCCCAATTAAGCAAACATTTTGCTGAACTGAGAGCCTAAAAGACATACTTCTTGGTCATATGTTGTAGCCTCTAACTTTTAAAGGAGCAAAAAAAGCTAAGAGCATATAGCATGTACACTTGCAACCTTTAGTGCCTTCCTCACCCAGCCAGAGCAGAGGACCCCAGCGCAAGTCACACAGTGATTTTTAACGAGGCACTAAAGGGGTGTAGGGGGGTCCTTTGCTCCGTGCAGACAGAGAAGGACACTGTTCCCGGGGCAGTTTACACACACTATCACAAACACACGTGAAGAGCTCCTCAGGTCACCACCTCATCCAACCTCCTGCTTAAAGCAGGGTCAAAACAGAAGCTAGACCAGGACGCTGAGGGCTTTCACCAGTTGGGTCTTGCAAAGGGCTGAGGTGCCACAACCTCAGTGGATGCCCGTTTCAGCACTCCCCTGTACTCACAGGGAGTGATATTTTTCCTTAAGGCATGCTGGACCCTCACCCATTTCAATTTATAAAGCTTTGACAAGTGACACGATTCTCTATCCAACTAATCAAAGACACTATGAACGGGAAAATAACACTTACGGGTTCTTACTTTCAGCATCAAAACGACCATCTCAAAAAACATGTCTTGATTAAACCAAGTGCTCTGCTGCTGCCACTGCGCCCTCTTGGGGCACAAGGGACCATGAGCCAAATCTTCAGCATTATTTTTCTAGATGCAGCTGGACCCAAGAACCCCAATTCCTCTTTACTGAAAACAGATGTCAGCCAAGTTAAATCATCCCATGACTCCTCCAGAAGGATGTAAACAGCCACAGCTCACCCAGCTGTTACTAAGAGAGGCCCAGCTGACAAGTTAAGGTTCCCAACATGCTGCAAGACCCTATCCCGAAATGCTTTGACATACTGCTTTCAGACATGTTTATCACTTAAATCCATCAAAACACATTAGGTCACTTGAGTTTACACTAGATTAGAGTTTGGGTCTTTTACCAACTTATTCCACAGTTTTGGGCTCAGAGGAGAAAGAAATGGGCATCTACGTCTTTCAACGTAAAATGCTTTCCAATGCAGTCTTAATGTTTAATAAAGCCCCCACCCCTGTAACATGCCTGCAAAGTAAACACTTTACAAATGAGAAGGGGGAAAAAAAAAAAAAAAGAGAGATTAAGTGATGTGCAAAAGGTCATAAAACATCTCTGGTACAGTTTAGTATACAGAAATGCAGGCTTCTATCTCCCAGGAGGCTTAACCTCAGCCAAAAGAAACTACCAAACTACAGCTCTCACTAATGCTATGCTACAAAGTGTTCAATCCAGGTTTTGGTATCAAACTTGTTCAGCTAAAAAAACTACACACTTGCTACAATATAGAAGTGCCCAAGGACAGAGGCTGCTGGGTGCATATGAGAAATGATACTTTGCACCAGGTGAACAAGAGACCTTACAGGTGAATTAAATCCAAAACTACAGAAAAGCCTTAGTTTTTTAAAAAATCATCTCTCTGCAGTCACTGCAGATAATCACACTGGCAGGAGCTCTACTACAATATCCAAGTCGGCAAGCTCTAATGCTCCTGCTGATGCCCAGAAAACAGCTTTTGCACAAAACAGCGAAGGGAAATTAAAGCACAAATTCACTGATGCTATTCAAGTGCTTGCAGACTACAGGGCAGCTGAGATGTCATGCTACGTTCACACTGTGAACTCCAAATGCTCAGCAAAGACAGGCACAGGGGCAGGCATTACAGCTAGATTCTGGGAAAGAAATATTTTAACAAAGGTGGACCACAGCACGAAGTCTACAGGGTTCAAACTGAGTCCCCATGTCTGTAGGTCTGGGCCCATTCTCCAGGTCAGGTTCACACATCACCAACCTCTTGCAAGCAACACGGAGCCACAGCAGAGCCAAAGTGGCCTTAAAATACTACTACTTAGCTGAACCCACTCACAAAAGTTTTATTCTCAACAGCCAAATATTTAGTCATGCATTATTTCTCAGAGCTCAGAGACAGGAAAACCAGGTATAAACCACTACTGCCATCAGCATAGCTGCAGTACTGGGGAACTCCACAGGAACCAGTAATCCTCAAAGTAGGTTTCTCGAGCAGGTTTTACATGCTGGCATCAACCTCCCTGCTATTACAGTGACATTGTAAGCAACAGCCAGCCCAGCCAAGCTAAAGCTATTCCGAGTGTATTTATACAGACTAAAACCTACCCAAAGCATACACTTTGGTATCACCAGGCTTTAAAACATCACCACACAATACAAGAAGCAGCAATATTCTACTAGACCTTTAGACAGTTTACCTGCTCACCTCAGTTCATCTACTTCTTTGCGGTGATGATGCCAGTAAAACGGTTTTAACTTGAATTGTGGCATTTTAGCAACAGCCTCAAGGTAATAAGCTCGGTTCCATCAATAAGAAACCTTAACAGGCAGTCCAACACATTTAAGTAACCTAAACAAGTGAAATCCCATAGAGACAGGAGGCATGCCCAGCGATTCAGCTGCAAGATTAAGTCCTTCTTGCCAACATGTTTTTAAGTGCACATAGACTAGGTGGAAAAGGAAGAGAAAAGCCTTGAGACTACCAGAAAACGTTCTTCTCGCTGGCTCAGGGAAGACAGCTTTGAGATGTCAGTAGGGGGGCTGTAGCTGAAACAATAACCCCACTCCCCGACGGGGCACGAGCAGCCAAATTCTGCAGGAAAAGCAGCAATTTAGCACCGAATCGCGTTACAGCATCTCAAGCAACAGAAACCCCACGCCTCTGGGGCGCAGCCAGTCTCCCTGCCGCCACCGAGCACCAAGCCTACCTGGTCAGGTCAGCGCCGCAGACAATAGCTGCCGAGCGGGAGAAGAGAAAAAAGCACAGAGGCGGGAGCTCGCTCGACATCCGACCGCGGCACGACAGCCGAAGCCGCCCCGCGGGACCGCCCGCACCCACCCGCC
>VYZV01021230.1:88071-114259 GCA_013401275.1 Pandion haliaetus | reverse complement strand
CCAAAGTCAGGGGTGACATTTTAAGTTAAGATATAGGCATGCTTGCTGGACAGCTGTTTCCAGACAACTTAGTATTAGCAGAATGTTGCCCCTGAACTATATGAACAAGCAAGACTGCATTTTCTGAAATGTAAGAATTCCAGCTCTACCGAGTTACTGATTTATGGGATTAAGGATTTTTTTTTTGCCACCCCCTGAATTTCCAGAAAACAAATGAACACAGATTTTCATGTTAGGGAAGTGAAGGAAGTTTCTCAAAGTGAATCGTGAAGACAAGGTATGAGTATTCCCTGTAGCTGTTTGGTTCATAGGAGGGATGTCCTTGAGAGAGACTGAAATTGGTTTTTGTTCCTTGTAGGTATCCAAAGGAGCAACAAGCTATTCTTGTCCAGAATGTTTTTCTCACTGGTGGAAATACAATGTACCCTGGACTAAAAGCCAGAGTCCAGAAGGAACTCCTTGAAATGAGGCCGTTCCAGTCATCTTTTCAGGTACACGTGTTGACGTGATGTTTGTGGGAGCAGCCTGTTCATCTATGTTCAGAAGTAGTTTGGGTTGGGAGAGGTACAGAGTGGGTGTACTTAGAGCATGGGAATGGATAGTGTTTTATGACAAGACGCTGCAAACAGCTTTTTTGACCTGAGAAGATGAAGGTTAAGTAAAGATGCAGTTGCTCTTTCTGAAGACATTAGGTAGATCAGGGTTGATGCCTTGGAAAAGGAAAACCTGCTTCAGCTAAAGGACCATGCACACACACAAGCATGTTTGGCTGGAATTCGCAGATTGATTTCTTAGGATTGGGACAGTTACTATCTGGAACAAGTCACCTTTGCTAGGAGTAGTTAATGGGAAAAACTATGCTCACTTCAAAACTAAGTTACATGTTTTGTTTGTTAGATGTAATGACTGTCTGGGACAGCAGCAAGAGATTCAGTGAGTATCTTGCAAACGTGTGATCCTTTGCAACTTTTTTTAGTAGCAAGCACAGTACAAGTTGCACAAGTCCCAGAGTTTGCCATGCATTTTGTAAGACTTGCTGTTCTGAAACCACCTTGTCTCCTCAGATCTACCATCTTCTTGAACAGAAAACCAGGTTATAAACTGGGGAGAGAAAAAAAAAAATCAGTGTGAATATAATCTTGAGAGTCACAAGCCATGTTTTGTACAGTTATTGTACATAGCTCTGAGCCAGGTGTGACTGACGAACTTAGTTACAGCCATGTACTTGGTATTTTTGGGAAGGATATTGCTTGCTAAGATTTGAGTGTGTAACTTGTGTCTATGGGAAGAAAGTGAATGCATTTTCATCTGCTTTTAATGTTGCTGCTTGTAACTAAGAGCTTCCTTTTTTCCATTAAAATATGGTCCGTAGTGTGGTTCTGTCAGAACTCTGTCATCTCACGGATATTGCACATGGGATTTACATTTTGTCCAGTCTAGCAAGCCCATAGCTGAACCAGGAAAGCAGTTCATGCTATAGTAATAGCAGCAGTTTAAATGGAAGTATGAGTCTACACCAGTGGAAAGAGCATGTGTGAATCTTGCCCACATACTGCTATTTCTTAGCCTGCAGTATTCTTCCCTGCTATTCAAGCAGGGAGGAAATTTTGCTGGAGCACTTGATACTTCTTTTGCAGTACCACCAACTCTTCCAGCATTGGCTTCTAGCTGTGAGGGCTGTTGGTAGTGAATGTGATACACCCATGTGCTTTTTCAACCTGTAGAAACAAAGCAGGCTCATGGAGAATTGATCTCAAGGTGAAAACACACTTCAAACCTATTCCTTACATTACTCTTCCCCAGAGGTACTGAATAATCAGCTCAAACTTCTGAAATTCAGCGGTTTGTGTTGTATACCACTGTAATCAGGGAAATTGACATTGTTGTTCTGTTTTCCTTCCATCCAGGTTCACCTTGCTTCCAGTCCTGTTCTAGATGCCTGGTATGGGGCTAGGGATTGGGCAGTGGAATACATGACCCGTGAGGAAGGCTGGATAACCAGAAAAGACTATGAAGAAAAAGGGGGAGAATACCTCAAGGAACACTGTGCTTCAAATGTCTATGTTCCCATTCGCCTTCCAAAGCAGGCCCCACGGACAGCAGAGGCATTAGCACCTAGCAGAGCGCTGACATCCAGCACAGCCAATCCTTGTGAGCAGGCATAGCACCGCGCCTTGGTCACAGACCCTCGGGTGGAGATAATAGTGCAGAGAAAAGAAAGTTACTGGTGTGTAGTATGAGCTGTGCATGGAGCGCAGGCCTCAGCCTAGCCTTGCTGACTGCTCAGAGAGCACTAAGCACCTCATCCAGTCACTTGAAGGAGGAGGGCAAGCCATGCTGGGGCAGCAGCTGGTATGGTCATAGCACCTGTGGCGCTTAGTGCTGCTCGTGCGTAGCACAGGAGTATGCATCAGTGAAGAGGAGCACAACAGAAGTGCATTCTAGAGAAAAATACCATCTTATAAACTGTCACAGTAAGACTCAGGGGTTTTTGAGAGTATATGTTTTACAGCTTTTTAAAATTTAATTAAAATGTACTGGTTTTCTACTGCTCTTAGTGCATGATCCAGAAGCTGGGCTTGTTTCAAGCAAGTCAGTCCAGCAGGCGTCACTCTCGCTCGCCACAGTGAGTGTTTGTCAGGACGTGTTGGTCAGGATGCATCCTGTTGCTGGAGGGGCTGGTCTGTGCCTTTCCTCCTGAGGCTTCCTGCAGTCATGTCTTGTTTGATTTCCTGCCTGCTACACACTTTCTGCTAAACCACCGCCCAATAAGCAGTGGGATTTGAGATACTTTTTGACTTCATTGATATCGCTGACATAAATTTCTTGGTTGAAACTGGAGACCCGATCACATAAAGCACTGTCCAGCTATAAAGACAGAACCCTCCATAAAGCGCAGTCCGGAAGGATGGCCAAATCTTGTGCAGTCCTTAAGTGGTTTTGCAAGAGTGGTGGTTAAGCAGGACAGCTCTCGACTGGTGGGACTTTTTTTTTATCAAAAGTTGTTTTAGCAATAAAGCAAACTTTTTGCTTTACTACTAACTTTACGTGTTTCAGTGATTTGACCTCTTTTTTAAGAGTACAGCAATAAGGGTGTATTTGATGCTTGTACCTTGCTGAAAAGTGCAGGTTTGCAGCCAGGCCCCTGTCCTGCTGCACAGCGTACTCTAGCTTAAATTTCACTGGGGATTCAGTTGTCACACTGAACAACTTGCTATTGCTTTCCCAAAAGAATAATCAATACTAAATGCTGAACTGAAACCTAAGCAGACTCCATCACTTTGGCAAAAGCTGTAAACTATTAGGCTGGAAAAGGTAAGTCTGTGGGGAAAATATCCTGACCGTAACTGGTATAAAGAAGGTGAAAAGGTGGTGGCTTGTTGTCCAAGGGTTGCAGAGCATCAGGATAAATTGTCATCTGGCAGATTGAAAACAAAGGACATGAGGTGCTTGTTGGTGCTGAAGTGAGGAGTTTGTTGCCACAGGATATCATACACACTTTTCTGGATTCAAAAAGTATTGCCCAGGTCTACAATTTAAAAAAAGAAGAATCTGCTGTCAAACACAGAGGTCTCACCTGTGTGTAGGCGGTCCTGCAGTCATGTATTCTTTGGCGAGCGATATGAGGAAAGTATTGTTACACACCTGCTCTCTTGCATGGTTCCTGCAGCAGCCAGCACTGGTCGCTCTCAGGTGGGTTAGAGATCTTGGTGGACCTTTGGCCTGGTCCTAACAGGCTGTTGGGCAGGGAGAGGAGGAGGAGAAGGGAGCTTGCTGCCTTCAGGTAACCTCAGGTTTGGACTATTGATCTTATCCCTAGCTGCCCGGAGGTGTACTAATTTTCAGGACCATTAAGGCAATTCTATGGGTGGTAAAGAATGTGGAAGAACGTGCTGTGCTGAAACAAGGCAAAGTTACACCCCAACATGTCTTTTCTGATCTCAGTTCATATCAGTGACCTGGAGTACAGTATATGATGTGCCATTGCTTTTTGACCCCTTTCTGACACATCTTTAGCTATCGTGGCAGAGTGGCTACGCAAGATACAGAAGTCTGTTCCAGTACTTGGTTGCTAAATAGATAAGAGGGCGTTGTGTATAAAACTGTTCCAGGACGAAGGCCTAAAAGGGCATCTGTAGTGGATGGTTGCATTGCTTTTAAATGTTTGGCCAAATTGTGCCAACCACTTCACTTGCATTAATTCAAAGCAGAGCTGTCTAATTCTGTACAGAGATGCCAGATAAACTGCTTAAGCAGCTTCAAGGAAGCATAATTTTATAATTCCTAAATATTAGCTGTTAATTTGTTCCTTTATCCCCGCAATAGCGGGAATAACTAATGAACTTGGACAACACGATCTCAGTCACCGGCTGTTCTGAATGTGCTGGTGGGCATTCAGTTGCTTGGAGTAGCACCATGAAAAGCATATATGTTGCAAAACGGGATTAACTTTACCCATTAAGTTTAGTTCCCCGATACAATTTGCTGTGGCACTAGGTGAGCATTGGTGCTGGCAAGAGAAATATGGAGGGGGGTGTGTGGTGTCAAGGGCAGGAGGATGCAATGGTGTTATTTTGGCAGTAGTGCTGGTCAGAGTCCTTGTGGAGTTCCACCGTTGACACTTGTGGCAAGGTTTTCTCATACCCATGTGCAGAATTTGGTTGTTTTCCATATAATTGGCACAGGGCTCACCAAACCTAGAAGGGGCTTGGACTATCTTCTATGCACTGGCTTATGCCACCTGAGAGAGGAGCAGGCCAAAAAGGCACCTGCTTAACTCCTTTTTAATGGGACTTCTGGTTGTGTGAGGAGCAGTAGGAGGAATTGTTAAAATGAGAAAACTGTTTACTGGAGAAAAAAAAAAAATCATTCCGTGGACAGGGAACTTGAACTGACGCTGTGAGAGCCTTTGCCAAGTGGTCGTAGGGCTGCTGTTGAGTGAGCTGCTGTGCAAGCATCCTCGAAATCTGCAGTGTGTTTATTCTGGCAGGTGTCCTGCAAGCTGACAAAGTGTAATTGCCAGTTCAGAGATGGTCAAGTGGTTCCCATTTGGTCCTCAGTATATTAAGTTCAAAGCAACCTGTAACCTTATTATACAATTCAGTTATCACCTAATTCAGGTCAGAGAATGCAAAAGTACAAGTTGCAATTTAACAGGCATGGTAAGCTTGGTCTACTTATTCTAAAAGAGAGCTCAAACTGGGTTCCACCTTTTGCAGGGTCCCTAAGACCTGCTCCGAGTGGAAACACGACGTCAGTGAGAAGCCCTGGAGACTAAACATAGATCATGTGTTTAATGTCCCAGATTTCCGTCTGAGCTGCATATGAGCCTTGCTTTTGGTCTTCAAGGCTTCTTAGGTTTCCTGTGCCATAGCGACTTCAAACACTAACCGTTCTTTGCTAAATCTCCGCTAGGACACCAAGATTAGAACTCTTTGCTCCAGTTATTAATCTCTGAAATACTTAATGTGCTGTGTAAGACAGCATTTCAGAAGAAAGAGAAGATGCCCGTGAACTGTCAATTAAAATTTAGGATTATCCCTCCAGAGACAGTCTGCAATGATCCTCTAGCAGCCACTCATAAAACAGAAGTTTTGAAGCTTGTGTGGGATGAGCAGGGGAGGGGAGAATGCTGTAATGGATTTAACATTATCCCCAAAGTCATATGGTGGGATTTCCACCCCGGTTCGATACATCAGGCACAGAGCAGCTGTGCTGATTCCCATTGCTCACTCCCACTGCTTTGTGCAGATAGCGAGCTGGTCCCTTAGCATCAGCTTCAACAAAACTTCACAGTTTTAAATGGCAAAGCATGCCGGGGGCTTGAGCCAAGAGTTCTTGAGTTCTTCAGGCTCCTTTTGCACCCTCTTTGCAGGTGCTCGCTTTCCTATATTTAGTAGACAAACACTTTTCCCCCCACCTTGTTCATCACAGGAGCCCAGCCCTACCTCTTAGGGCAGCAGTGCCATAGTTTTGGGTGGGGGGTGGGTTGGGGGAGTGTTGTGGAGTTTTTTTCTTTTTTTTTTTTTTAAATTGTATTGGGTTTTTACATCCTTAGGGATCTTTTCTTCCTCTTTTTGAGCAGTGGGCTTGGTTTCCATTTCCTAATGCAGCAGAGACCATGATGAGAGTACTGCATCAGAGAGTCTGGAGACCTGGATCCATTTTCGTGCCTGTTTACTTGCCACAATTCACTGCTGTTTGCTCTCAGTTCTGTGCTTCAGCATCTGTAACAGCAAAGCTAACCTGACAGTGGTGCTTGCTAGCAGAGGGTTTCACAGAGCGCATAATTACTGTAGAAGACAGTAAGGGTGGTGGGAAGGCTGGAAAGAAGTTTGCGGGGAGGGAGGAGGGGAAGTCAAGGAAAATCATGGAGAAAGGTCCTTCATGTGCAGTGGGCCAAGTGGAAGGTCTTCAAACCACTCATTGCCTGAAGCTGGAAGAAGCATATAGTATGGTAAGAATCAGTCTGTGCAGGTATGCTTTTATTCTTAAGCAACTGCTATTGACCACTGTCAGAATGTGAAGTAAGCTGGATTTATGGTCTGACTGAGAAGCTTTTATGCTCTTAAAATTATTAGGTTTAGGCAGGACAGTATTTTTTCTAGCTTTTATTTATTTCAGGACTGAGGTGAAGTATGAAGCATCTGTCGGGAAATAAACGTGCTGTGCTGATGAGGAAAGCATCTTTTATGTTGCCAGTGAGATTCTGTGAAGGCATCCAGGTTCCTGCACTTGCAATAGCCATAGTCAGGGAGGAAGCTCATCCCCAGGCAAGCTCAGTGCACTGCTCTTGGCGGGTCTGGCTGGACAAATGAGCTTTACAACATGGAAGGAAAAAGTGTGGCTTTATTCAAACCCATGTCAAATGAATTCCAAAGGGGAGAGACATTTGGAAAGCATGTAAGCTCCTCATGTTTGAACTACTTGGGAAAGTGGTGGATGATAGAGTATTGGATAGCAGGAAGACCATGGTGCATTGGGTGCCTTCCTTACTTAGATGAAGGGAAAGGGTGCATGGTGGACCTCTGGATGGGAGAAGTTTCGAGGGGTGATGGCAACCTGCAGCCCCAAAAGCCTCATAGCTGCCATGGTGGCACACAGGGGTGGCATACGGGACTGCTGTGTAGGCACTTTCCTGAGTGCCCTGATGCTCAGGAGGGGTGGGACCCTATTGGCTGCAGCTGAGGCTGATTTTCCTCCTCTCTAAACTGTCACCCTGTTTCTGCACCTCTTCCTGGAGCATCCTCCGTGCTCCTGAATGGCTCCGTATGCCCAGTGGGAAAAGTGTCCCATACAAGCATGGGAGGCTGGGGACTCACTGCCTTCTCTGAGGATTGTTTGGAGGCAAGTTCTAGTCTGTGCAAACAGATTTTGGGTAGTCTTATCTTTCTACTAAAGATTTTCATGTGGAGATTTTGTTCTTCAGGGTGTTCTCACTTTCTTCAAAGGAGAATATTAATAAATAAGAAAAACTAGCCTGCCCCACTGATGCTTTTTTCTGCATTTGAATGGCAGCCCAACAGCATCCAGATAAGAAACAGTCCTGTTGGTCTGATCTTCCTGCTCTGCTTTGAGGGCAAGTGGGGACTTTCACAGGGCTCCTCCACACAATTTTAGAAATATCTTCAGTTGCTGCTAGAATGATCAGAAGTCTCCTGGGGCACACAGGCCCCTGTTCCTTGGGGGTGACTTCCCCTGTCACCCCTCTCACCTTGAGCACCAGCTGCATCACCAGCATTTCATCTGCTATGCTTAGATAAATCCACCTGATCTAGAAGCTATCAACTAATATGCTGTCAGCACTCCAAAGGCAAAATGCCTTAAGAAGGACCCAAACTATTTTCTTAGATGTATCCACAATGACATGCCCCGGGATTCCACCATGTGCACGAGGAGGGTTGTCACAAGGTAGATGCCTTCTGCGAGCACTGGGTTTGAGCTATTAGTAAGCTTCTTGCATAACACCTTGCATATATTTTCTAGTATTAGGAAAAGCACCTCCGATTTCTGAACATGGCAGGGTTGGTTTTTTTCGGGTTTTTTTGTCATCTTTAAACTTAGTTTTGTGTCCCTTGGGTTAAGCATGTGCATTAGCATGATGCTCCTGCTGGTGTTGCTTCTCGGCAGTGGGAAATATATTTCAAATCCTGATCTTTGGATCACTTTTTCTTTGTTTTTTTTTCCCCCACACTACAGCTTAGTTAAAATATACCCCACTCCTCCTCCTCACCCCAGATTCCTGCCACATACCTGGCATTCCTTCATCCTTAATGAGATGAAGGAGTGGGGGATTTCACCCTCGTGGAATTTTAGAGGAATACTAAGTGGATTTCTCATGAAAAGCCCCATTTAGGGTACAAGTCTCCCCAAAAGATAGTGCCCACATGGCAAACCTTGCTTTTTCTTGTAATGGTGAACAGAGTTTTTTAGGTCCTTGTTCAATAGCTACTTTCTTCTTGGGCCTTGTTGTAAGTATCACCATTGATGGAGACTGCGTTGGAGCAAGCTCCTGGTGTTGTGGATGAAGCAGAGGAGACTTATCCTTGCAAAGGTAGGTATGGACACCAGTGGAACTCCTGGGCTGTTGGCACTTGAAGTTTTACCAGTTGCTGCAATGTGGACAAACTCTCCATATAGACATGGCAACATAAAGGTTGTTAAGTCAAAATAGTTTTCTTCCAGGCTCAGTCATTAATTTACCCTAATAAACATAAAGCTGCATTGGATCAAAGGTTCCTCCAGCCTGGTCCTAGTAGTGACCTCCAGGAAATGCTGAGGGAGGAGTATAAGAGTAAGAGCAGTAGCGATAGGTCTGTAAAACAGGAAGAAGATTGTAAATAATTACAGCTGGTTAATACTACATAGGCAGGGAGGCACGCAAATGCAGTGCTCCTGGAGTCTGTCTTTACATGGGATCCATCACCATTGCAGGACTGTGCCCTCTTACATGTGTTGAAAGGACAGGTTAAGGTATCCAAATTACAGAGCTCTGCAAGGACAGGGATTTTGGAGTAGCAACACCACGCCAGACTCTGAACATCCACTTTGGAGGCATTGTGCTGTGTTCTGGATGTTCCTGAGCCTGCAGCAAAGTTGCTGTGATAGCCCCAAGCCATGCTCCAGTGGTGAAGGGCCAGGGCAGGACACTGGGTCTGGCAAGCGAGCCCAGCTCTGCCTCCTGCTTTGGGAGAGGGGCTTTACTGCAGCTCCACAGGGCAGATACAAAGGCAGCAAGAGTCCTGGGTCCCGTTGTGTGGGGTCCCAAGTTGCTTTCATCCAGCTCTGTGGTGGCAGAGGGCCATGAGCTGTTCTTGCTGCTGAGGAAACAATGGAGAGGAAAGCTTTGATTTCACCAGTGATGGACACTCTCCTGCTCAAGGGTGGTGCAGATGGAAGGAACTGGGGGCCAGGGGCTTGGTTTTTTTGCTTTTATCCTTTGTTAGCCGCTGGTAACTTCTTGTTGCGGGAACTGCCGTGACCTCTCTTTAGGTTTTGTTTATGCGTTTTGGCTGACATTGTTCACAGCAGGCCTTTGATATTCAACCCCGGGAGTGTCCTCTGGCCTGGGAACAGGAAGAGTTGAGCCCGGCTCTCTGCAGGCGTACCCCAGCCTGGGAAGAAGGGCTGGTGCGTTGCCGTGGTGGCACCACGCAGCGATGGAGCTTTCCATCGCTTGGGGAAGACAAATTAGTCACATGCTATTATGGACTGTCCCCAAGTTGATGACTTGTGCCCAGTATCTGCCCTCCTCGGCCACAGCAGCATCCCATGTCAGCAGCAGCAGACATGGCATAGAGCTTTTGCTCAGGCAGGAGCAGCTGATGGTGCTGCACTGCCAGAGGGTGGAGAACATGCAAAGAAGAATCTGGCACTTATGAGAATTTGTCGTGTTTTTCTAGGAAGAGAAGATCTAGGAAGTTGCAGAGCTTTTGTACTGGGTTCAGGCTGCAGATTCATGCCTGGAAGAGCTGGGAGATGCCCAACACGTGTGATCTGGGGAGCTTTTCTGAGGCCTCCTGCCCGCAGCACCCTGGGGATGTGCCAGCTGCTCCACCAACCCCTCTTGTCAGGACAGAATTGAGACTGGCAGGGATGATTCCCCAGCTCCTGGAGGCTTGGCTTCCCCATGCGCTGTTAAAACTTAAACGTCCATACCTTTTGTGACAGTTCCTGTTCACAGGAGACTTTGTTTCTGCCCCTCACTGCCTGAATCCATTTGTCTGGGTATTGAATGAAAACAACTTTTATAATGATGCAAAAATGGAGGGGATAATTTATATTTATACTACCCTGGAGCCCATTCTCTTGAAGGCATTTTAAAATTCACAGTGAATACTTTTTCACAACACAACAGATTCCCCAGGCAGCAAAGACGACAATTTGTTGTGTTTACCCAACTCAAAATGCACTTTGTAATATTATATCACCTTCAACCTACTCTGCTATTTTACATGCTGGGTTCTGAAATATGTGTAAGCACTGGTCGTGCTGTGTGCCTTACAGAGAGTCTTTAATTGCAAATTTAGTGAGCTATGGATGGCAGTGTTTACAGGCAGTCGACATTTCAATCACAGGAGCCAGCAGTCATGAACAATTGATTTTATCAGGTATCAAAGTATACCCTTACAAACTGGGAAGTAGGGCTCATCAAGAGAGGTTTTATCACAAGCTCCAGGCCTTATGGGGATGGTTTAAGTAGACAGTCACCATTTCAAGGAGAACTTTAACTTTCTAGTACTCTCCAATACCCTGCTGCAAGGGCCGGCAGCAGAGGGACTGAGCTGCACAGAGCCACATGGGAAGTGTGAATGTCCCTATTCTGCAAGAAGCGGATATTAAGAAAATAACAAAAAAATGCCCACCCAAACCCCACTGTTCTGATTTTGAACTCAAAATAGCAACTTGGTATTTCCCCCAGAAGGAACCCCCCCATGGCTTGTTCTGGGCAGCTATACTGACAATTTCCTATTTTTCTTCCTTCTAGAAGGGTGTTTGAGCAGCTCCAGCTCCTGAATTGAAGGAAGTCTTTTCCTGAAATGCAGACAGAAATGCTCCAGGGTTTTCTGGCTCAGGAAATCAGTCCTCAAATCTGAGGCTGACTTCTTTGGAGCCACAGACACCAGAAGTCCCCACCAGGCTGGTAGAAACCCAGCGAGCCAAGTCCTGCCAGAAGTGACAATTTTTCAGACTTCATGTCCTTAGCATATTTTTGTTTCACATGCCTTGTCATAAGATGCTCAACCAGGCTGCCCCTTCCTTTTTAAAGACGACACTGTGGCTTAAATCTAGGGGAAAAAAAAAATAATCTAGTTTTGTTTCATAGGCATCCTAAGGACTTCCTTGAAATTAAAGCAGAAGTGTGTATTTTGAAAGTGTTTTGGTCCTTCATGTTTCTACTTGAAGATAAAAAGGTTGTAGCTCTCTAAATGTGGCATCAGTTTCTCCTGAGATGTATAATTTAAACATTTTGAACTTATGTGCAAGCCTTTAATGTCATAATTTCTTAATACTGCTGCCACAACTGTTTAGACATATAAGCAATTTGATTATAGTTTTATGTTAAATGGGGAACCATAATTAATACGATTATGTTAAATTTCTTCCTTGCTGAACATAAAGATAGAATAATTTCTCCAGAGGAAAGAGTTTCCTCAAGTGACTAAAGGGAAAGCTTTTTTTTAAATAGCTTTAGGAAAAAGTTTAAGCTGTTGGATCAGATCGAAGCAGGATATGAAATGCAAAATGCCTTGCTTGTGGAGAGAGGAGCCCAGGGAGCCTTGTTTCATGCCTGTAGCATCCCCCTTCCCCAGCTGCAGATAAGGTGTGGGGGGAGCAGAGGGATTCTCCCAAGTCATCTCTTTTCTTCCTCCCAGCATAATTTCATGGAAAACACAGAATGAAAAGCCCTTTGGTTGTCAGAGCTCTCCAGAAGACGTGCTCTGTTTTTTACTACTCTCTCCTGTTTTTGCCTAAGCTACATTTACTAGCCATTTTGGGAAGCAGAACATTTGTAGGGAAGTAGAAATGACCCTGCTGTCACACCCAGGCCCTCGGTGTATTCTTTTCAGAGTGGCTCATAGCTGGTGCACGTACACCATCTCAGCGAAGGCTTGTGAAATGCAGGAGCCTGAGTGCACAGGGACATTTTCATGTACCTCCAAGTACCTGCACATCAGCATCAAGCACACTGGTGTGGCCATCTAAATTGGGGATGCTCTGGACAGGTGCATTGGTGTATCTTTACAATTTGCACTCGTACAAACCAGGGATACCCTCCATGCCAGCCACCCTGCCTGTGGGTGAAGCAACCCATGCAGCTGGCACCGTTGTCCGGCCCTGCAAAACACCCTGGTAAATCCCATGGGATTCACAATCCCAGCAATGATACCCCATCCCTTTATCTTCTGTACAGCACATCTTCTGTCATAAAGTCCTTGAGCCTGGGAGCTTTTATCTTCTCCTGGTGGAAATTCAGCACAAATGACTTCAGGAGGAACAGAGTTACACAACTGGAACATACCCCGATATGATGTGCCATAGCCTTGTCCGCACATTGTTGATTTGATTCTGAGCCACGATTCCCAATTTTTTGGTGCAACATAAATATATTTGTGCTTTTTCCTTCTACATACCTGCACGCTGACACCCACACATCCACTTCTCTGGAGGAAAAGGCCACTATTACGGTCATGTTTCACCCGTGGGAGAATAGAGCTAGTCAGGACTTTGTCAAGAGGGTGTTGAAACAACTTGTGCTCTAGAATATGACCTTCAAATTATTTGCTTAAACTTCTGAATGTAGAGGGAGGAGAGTGTACTTCAAGCTATCTGTTTCTGCAGGGCTGAAAGAAGAAATAAGTGCTTTTTTCCGCCTGCAGTTGCTCCCTGAGCTGATTCCCTAGGAGTGCTTTGGTATGAAGTATCCCTCTCAGATCTCTGCTGACATTATTAGCAATAATGGTCAATTAGGTGTATCAGGAAGGGAGGAAGAGCGACAAACAGAGATATCAATTTTAGCACTAGCAGGACAAAAGAAAATTAATGTTTGCTGAGCAGAAAGGGTTTAAGATCCTAGCAGGGAAGGGAGGAGAAGGAAAAGCTGTAAGCCTTTAAAGAATAAACTATAGAAAATATTTAATGACACTTTTTAGAGCTTGCCAAACAAGCAAAACACATTATAGCATTTTCACCTGCTGGCTCACATGGATTTGACTTTTGATTCACAATTATATAACATGTTTTGCAGCCCAGGTTTTAAGCACTGCCTGAAGGTAAGTAGATCCAGGGGCCATTGTATTGTCAGAGAGAGGAATGTGGTTTTGTGCTCTTGATAGAGATGGAAATTTGCAGCAGGTCAGGTCTGGGCTGCTGAGGGATTAAGTCAGTATCAGCGCTCAGTGCTACCTTGAGGCAAATTGAATTTTTCACACAAGAGGGAAAGATGAAGAGGGGAAAAAAACCCCTCCAAACTAACTAACTAACCACCTACCACCAAATAAGGCAGCATAAACTATTCACCACCTCCACTTTGCTTTATAATGTTACTGCGGTAATTACTGCAGTAATTACATGACACATTTGATTGGAGCATTTCTAATCCTTGCAGAATAAAAGTGATTCTGCCCAGCTGTGCTGGGTGTTTGGTTCATCTGGTGGGTTTGAGTTCTTGGTGGTGGGGTCAGTTAGTGGGTAGGTAGGAGGGGAAATTAGGGGGATGGGGTTTAGCATGGGGAAAATGAGTGTGTGGGGTGTCCAGCTGAGAATCACAGCTTTATTTCACAGCGGTTTTATTCTCCACTATATAATTTCAGAAATTTTAGGTCTCTTGATTTGCATTTGTTGATGGCTGCTGTTGGAGAGGTAGGAAACGGGTTGCCTCATCCAAAACAGCTACTGGTCCTCTTTGTCACTTGTTGCTTTTCCTTCTGTGCTGGGGTAACTCCCATCCTGGGTGCTCGTAAGGAGTGCTCTAACTCCTCTTAAACACCTGGCTCAAATCCCTGTCTGGCTTAAACTCTGTGGGATGGGTGGCTGCTGAGGGTGAGATTTAAATGGTGCTTTTGCTGGGCAGGTCTCTCTGGCTTCTGTCTCCAGCTGAGTAGAGCTGCTTGCAGAAACCCTGCAAAGGTAGTGGGCTCCCTCTGCTTTGCTTGAAGGAAGCCTACTCAAGATAGAAGATATATGTTTCCAGACAGAAAACAGGACAGAAATCTGCAGACAGGTCTAAGCCAATGTTATGGTAACTCTTGAATTCAGAGAGGCCTTAACAATGACTCTTAGGCAGTGTTTCCTAGAGCTCCTTAGAAAAGAGCTCCCAAGAGAAGAAGGGAGGGGAAGCATTTCACCAGGGATCTCCAGCATGAGAACAACTGACTGTTTCTCTAGTTCTCAGCTGGCTGAAAATAATATGTAGCATGGAGTCTCCTGTGTGGTGCTTTGCTTCTCCTGCTCCTGAGGCTGTTGATCTTCTCCCCTAGAAACTCTCCCACACTATTGCCATAGCTGTGCATGGCCAGGCTGAGCACTGGAGGTGAAGGGTAATAAAATGGAAGGAAAAAAGCCAGAGAGCTGCTGTAGCTTTGCTTTCTCCTCTTGCTTTGACACATCTGTCAGTGTGGACAACATCCTGGTGGCCCCATAGAGAAATATCTCTATTGCAACAGCTTTGGCAGCACTGCTGAATACACTGATGAAACCAGTGCCTGTTTCTCACGGGCTTGGTGCCAAGTGGTGCTTGGAGGTCAGGCACCTGTCTGTTAGTGGTGGTGTGGGTATGTTAAGGCTTGGGCTGAAACAGAGTATTCAGGCTGAACAAGTTCAGTCAGGTGTGCCAGAGACGTGAGCACTTTCCTTTATGGCCCCTGACAGTTTTGCTGGGGCCTTGCTGAGCTGCAGGCTGGCAGTGGCCATGCTGGCCACTGCTGCTGAAGGGAAGGGACTAACATTTTGCATGAATGCATGTGAAGTGGGGACACTGTAAAGGACGCAAATGAACTGTTTGAGTTATTTTTCTGCGAGTGATGCCCTGTGTTCTAGATGTTGCCTTGATCTATGCTGATGTGGCTGATCTTGGGTGTTTTTGATGACACCCACAAATCTGATTTGGCCACCTTGGCACATCATGGAAGGCATCAGTTGGTTGGACTTTGAGGGGAAATGGATGATTCCCTCAGTGGAGAAGGGGTGGAAGTGTGTTGGCTGAGTTCTTGAGGGGTTAACGCTGCTGAGGCTTCATTATGTTGTGTACAATGATAGAGCACTTAGAGCCCTGAATAGGAGTCTTTTTGGTTATTTTTAAATTCATGGCAAACAGAGGTTTCCTGTAGGACCTGGCTGAGATGGTCAGAGGACAAATAAGGCTGTGACCCAGGGCAAGCCTGGGGCTGACCAGGTACACACCTCCAGTGTGTCTGCATCTGGGATTTCTGCTGATTCACTGCTGTGTCCCTGCAGCCCCTCCAGGCAGGGGCAGGTCTCATGCCTGTCCAATGTTATTTCAAGAGTTCTTGGTTATCTCTAAATTGGGTCTCCCCCAGGCCATAGTACCACTTGCCATAGATGCGTGAGAGCCAAAGGAAACCACACTAACTTTTCTCTTCCAATACTGCTCCATGCCTGTTAAGAAGAGACAGTGAAAACATCAGCTTTCCAGCAACAAGGAATTTACAGCAACCCATTAACTCCAGTTCTTGTCTTAAGAAATGAAACAAGAGCTCCCTACCTGAATTGGTGAAAAGGAGAGGATTTTTCTATAACCCTCCCTACACCTTTTGATAGACAATAGCACACCTCAAGGCTGCAGTCCTTGCACTCCTGGGGGAGCACTGCAACATCTCCCCAGGTTCAGGTTGGACTCTGCGAGCTGGCTTCCAGGGCTTTGTCCACGTACTGGGGCACGATGCTGCCAAGATGGAAGGTGTGCCAAAGCCTGCCTTCTAAAGTGAGTCTCAGTATCTGCATTCATGAGAGCTGCAGACTGTGACTTTTTTTTTTTTTAAGAAATTCAAACTTGAAACTTGTGTTATACTCTGTGGGTATATATATGTTTATATACATATACACACATACATCCCAGACTGAGGACTTAAAACTTACCACATACAGCAAAAGGCAAGATTTTGCCCCTTGCCTCAGCAGAGTTGATATTTCAGGACTGAGCATTACCAGGGGATTTGTAAGTGCTCAGTCTGATAACAAGACAGGGCTTCTGTTGATATCCATGGGCGCAGACTTAAACCAATATTCATTGCTTTTGGAAGCCTTACTTCCTACTTTATTTCAGATTTTATTTTTTTTTTTTTTTCACTGCTTCACGGTCAGGGATAGGAATATCTCCTTGATACAAGGTACCGATATTTTAACATTGGACTGCTGTAGTCCAGGTATCAAAATTATTTCTTGGAGTGCGATTTAAGGCACAGCCAAGAAAATTATTTTTACTGAGAATACTCACCACAGCTGTGAGACTTGCTGGATATAAATCTGTATTTCTGGTGACTTCGCTGATGCCTCCCTCTCCATATGCCTCTAAACCACCATCACCAGGAAAATTTAAGACCTTACTAAAGAAACTTAGCTATAGCATTTTTTGTTACATGTTATTTAGTATCCTGAAATGCTGAGTAGAAGCTTCTGAAGAAGAGCTGAGTAGTTTAATCTACCACCTGAAGGCTTCAGTGGCTTTTTTTGAGAGCCTTCATCCCAAGCTGGCAAACCTGGATGTTGAGGGCTGTTGGCACAAGGCAAGACCAGAAGTCTCCCACTTTAACTGCTACAAGTGCCCCTTGGAAATAACTTAACATGGATGCCAAAGCATCTTATCAAACTGAGGAACACCTTGTCCTTCTTCCAGCCTGCTGTAAGCCAGCCAGGGAGTCAGCAGTCCCAAATTCTTCCTAAACCCTAGGTAGAGAATCTGCAGAGTTGTATTTCTCTTGGGTTTGAAAATATTGTAACTTCTTAAGAAATTAAGACTTTTTGGATTAAGTACCACAAATTCCTCTTTCTTTCCTTCTCCAGAATAATCCTTCTTAAAAACCCATAGAAAATGAGTGAGTTTAGGGTAGAGTAGTTTAGATAGGCTTGCAGAGCACTGGGGGCAACCAGGTAGCGCTGCGAGAGGAGCCCTTCCCTTCAGGGTGTGCTGAGTGCCGCAAGTTCCCAGTTCAAGTTCTGCTTGTAACCAGAACTGAGTCATTACACCATTAACTCTGCTGGGATTCTGCACTGAGCATTCAAGAGAGGACTTATTTCAAGAATCAGGGCTTTATTTTTGCCTGTGGGTGGAATTAAAAAAAAATAATAAATTAAATGCTAAGCAGTTATCAAAACTTAAAAGTGTCTCATGAGCTTTGTAATATCTTTACCCAATGTCCTTTTATATTTCTATAATGCCATCTTCCTTTCTATACTTCTATTTTCCTGGGAACTCGAGCAGTGTGGTAGCTCTCTGTTTATGTCCTTGCTAATGAGTCAAACCCTCTAATGCTTTCAGAATTAAATAGGCATTTATGCTGCAGATGTTTGTGTAATGTAAGTGGCAAAGGTTCGGGTTTTGGTAACTTCATCCCTAGTGGTGTGAGTTTTCTTCGATAGTCACCTTTAGAGCAGCTGAGTAACTGCATGGTTAAACTCTGTTATTGTTAAACAAGCAGCAGCAGTGCCCTGCAGGGAAGAGGGGACATGGGATGTTGGTAAAAACTCAAAATGAAGCCCTCTGCGGTTTGCCTGATCAGACAGCAAATCTTCTAATTGGAACTAGGAAGTAACAGTTTTATTTTTTGGAAACCGAGGAGTATGTAAACAAACTCATCTGTGAAACAGCCATCATCTTGCTCTTTGTTCCTTTTTTTCCTTAGTATTTATTTTTCCTATCAGTTCATCCTTGTCTCAAAACATATTAGAAAGACAAACTCTGTAGGAGAATAATGTCTGTTATCAAACCAGCTGGTACAGCAGGGAACCAGCCACTTAACAGGCACTCAAGCTCTCAGAGCAGGAAACTTCCAATTAATATTGATTAGAAACAATTTTTCTCACTGTAAATACTGTAGCACAGTGTACATTGTCATCAGCACTTTTCTTGTTACAGCTGTTGTCTTGGTTTTTGTTTACTCATTAGGATCTCAATGGAAAGATGGTGTTTCATTTATTCTATAACATTAACAATGTTAGTTAACTGGAATACATGTGAAAGCAATTAGAAAACTCTTGACCTGCAATAGATGCAGAGCCATGCCCAGACTGACTGCTGAATGCACTAAGAAAGGAGAAAACACTCATCTGCTTTGCTAAAAGCTCAGTAAAAGTGGGAAAAGTCTGCGATGTTGCAAAATAAAACCCAAGTTCATGGTAGGAGTGACTTGTGCATTCCAATAACTGTTTATGCACAGGATTTGTTCTGTGTGTGTTCTGCTCTGTTAGGTTGTCTTGCTACATCATTAAACCAGGTCTCAATAGCCTCGGGGCGGGAGGGGGGGCGCGGAAATCCCAGTGTTACTTTTAGGGCTGTGTGAGTTGTGTAATACTGAATATACAATTAAGGCTAGATACCTTAACCTTGAGTCCGTATTTCTAATGTCAAGTAACTTTGATAAAGGGCTGAGCTTCTGGTGCCTCCTGATGCGTCTGTTGGTGTTGCTTAGTTCTCACTGTTCTTAATTGCTGATTGTTTAAATGTTCATTTATGGATTTAAAGAGCAAAGGCGTTGTATCCTGATTTGGAAACACTGGATGTGTGTGACAGGCTGGACCCTGATACTGCTGAGAACATAACCCTGGTTATCGAAGTGCTGCTGCAACAGTCTTTTGCGTCTGTACAGTAACATCGCTATCAGGGCACCCAACTGGTAAAGCCACCCTTCTTAGGGAGCAGAAAGTCCTAAACATGAAAGATCTGTGTTTAAATCCCTATAACCTCGTCCCTGATTCTTACAGCTGTATGTCCAAGCTGTAGTTTTCCTTGCATGTAGCTGCTCAGGCCTTGAGTCCAGTCCTGCTAAAATTAACAGGGGGACTTTCATTAACTGTAGAAACTAGATCTGGCCCTGAAAGATGGACAAAGGCTTCTAACACTCTTGTTCCTGGTGAGGCTTTTATGCCTTCAGCTATCAAATGTGTAATCTGCTGAGTAGCATCATTAAAGATGCATGAACCATCAGGATCGCCGTTTCGGGGCAGGTGTGTCTGCTGCCCAGGGCTCAGAGCAACAGCTCCAGCATTAAAAGTCTCCTTGTGCTCCTTTGCTTCAGAGATGGTCAAGACCTCATGAACTGAGAGCATCTCTGACGTCAGACCAGCCAAGTACAGCTGTCTGGTATACTGATGTAAGGACTTGCTTGGAGTCAAGGGGGTTGATGCTGGCTGTTCTTGGGCTGCTCTTTGGGGTGCTGGCTCAGGAAACCACTCTCAGGAGAGGAGCAGGGCCTGAGTGAAAGCACCAGAGCCATGGGAACAGATGGGGAGAAACTCCCCATGAATAAACTCATCTGGAAAGCAGAAGATGAAGCTCCTCAGGCAGCAGAACTGGGGGACTGAGGTGGCTTCAAGATGTAAGCATGGCTGGTTCACCTCCAGGGTTATGTGATGCAAGTACCTGCCCAAACCAAGGGCTTGGGGTTATGATTCAGGAAACCTGTGTGCAGTTTCTCTGTTCCAAAGGGATCTGAGGCCAAGTTTCTCTCCAAGATTGGATTAAAAAATACGTTAAACAGTTGTATATCTCAACAGAAATGCCAGGCACACCCTTAAACACTTCAGCTTGTCAAATATCTGAATGCCACAGAGGATTTTATGGCTAAATGTTCTGTGCACTTAGCACAAATCAGGTTATTGTACAATATTTGCTTAAACTGGGGAGAAAGCTCACAGATAATGACAAAGCACTGATGAGTTTCAAGTGCAGTGCACAGGAGATATTTGAATTAATTGCCAATCAACAGGTGTCCAATAGAAGATGGAAGGCCCTTTAACGGGACCAGTATGTGATAGTTGGGTAGAAAATGTCACGTGTCTCCCCTGGTAGTGCTCTGACCTTCCCTCTAACCACTACAATCCTCTCCAAAATTGATGTTTGCTTTCAAAATCAGCGTTGCTCTCTGTTACCAGACTTAATAATGCTGTTCTGTTCCTGTGATCTAGGGGTATGTCTTTGGGTCTGGACTATCTCTGTGCATTTACTACTTTTAATGGGTAAAAGAAACCAGAGGTTAGAGAAATGTGTAGTGCTGCAGGTGTTTCTTAGGATGGTGTAGACCCCATTTTGCTGATGTACCAAACTGGCTAGCATGGCTCTGCTCTGGGTTTCTGTGCAAGTCTCTCTCTCTAGGTGTAGCCCCCAGGCTGGACAATGGGAGCATGGCAATTATTTTCCAAATTTCTATCAAATTTCTTTGTGAAATGTAGGTGAAGGATTACTCCTGTTCCACAAGTGAGTTATAGGCTGGGTGATTTCAAGGCCAGAAACTGAGTAATTCAAGGACACTATCAGGAGTGATCGCTTATTTCAGTCAAGAGAAGGGAGTGGACATGGCTGCGAATAAAATAGCATTATTTTATCTAAAAGCTAAACCACCCTTCAGTAAAGTCTGGCGCTGAGATGTTTTAGGAGCATCTTGCTTTGCCTAATGTGATCTTTTCTTCCTAAAAGCCTTCAGCACTGACCATAGGGCTGTCCAGAAATGCCTGTTTTCAGGCAGCTGGAGGGACTTGCTGCTGATACAAAGTTCTTTCAGAGGGTGTTTTTTGAGGTTCCCCTCCTCATGAGGTGCTGTCACTTTTAAATTCCCTAAGACAGCATCTATTGCTAATGTTAGTCCAAGGAGCTTGTGCAGTACCAGAAGTGTGCCATGCTTTTATGTCTTGACTGTAAGTTGTATCTAGCCCATCTTCCCCTCAAAGCTTCTCACAGGCACAGAGATAGTGGGTTAAACCAGCTTATTTCTGACCTTCAAAATTTCCAGCCAGATGCAAAGTTTGCACCTTGAGACAATCTTTCTAATTAATCTTCCCAACCTGCTGTGAAGAAGGTAAGTAACAGGCACTAACTGCCATCTGAGAATTGGAGGAAAGAAACAAGATGCAGAGCTGTGATAACATAAAAGGTTTTCAGTCCCCAAACCATAGGCAGAAAGAAATGCTGTGCTGTCCAGGTGGTCTTCCCCCAGAAATTGCTGGAGATGGCACCTACCCCACACATTTTTCTGCTGCAGCAGGAGGGAGGCCACAGTAGGGGACTTTTTGCATTAGAAAAGATGTAGGGATTAATTATGAGATTAAAGCTACTGTTACTGAAGGTCTACTGCTGCTCCGGTGGGCTCTGCTCTGCTGCAGTGTTAATTCTCACTTGTCACCAGAGCGCCTGTGCAGATCTGGGAGGAGGAAACCACCACCAAAGGAATCCTCCCCTCCCCGCCCCCCCGAAAGCAAGCCCACACAGGATTTCATGCCAAGCACTCAAGTAACCCTATGGGCATCCTCACCTGAGGCAAGGGCACTGGAAGAGCCTCTGATGAAAGCTCTCGGTACAGGCATCATCAGCAAGGTGGGGCGAGAGGTGCCCATTCCTTCGGCCGAAGGCGGAGGATGAGGAGCATGTGGTTAATAACAGGAATACAGTTTCACACTCGGTGCTGGGCAGGCGGCCAGCTCCTAATCACAGGGATTTTAACTCGTAACCTTGCAAGCCATGGATCTTTGCCCACCAGCCTGTAATATTTCTTTCCTGTCAAGGCATGAAATCTTCCATAGGTCAACCTGGTCCTGGCTCCTTATGTGTTTGGAGAGGCTTACTCTCCAAACCTGCTCTTGGCTTTTGTGCCTGCAAGTGGTCCTTCTGGGAGAGTCCTGGATGCTAATGCTGCAGAATTGCTCTGGGTCAGTGCTGCTGCTGGGGCTGGTACTGAATGGTTTGCTTGCAGAGATTTGGCCTTTGTGCCTCCAGAAAAGAGGAGGAATGAGTGGCAGTCTTTCATAAGGTTGAGTTGTACAAATATTGGGGGTTGACTAATTAATCTTTTTTCTTCTTTTGGTATATTTACAAGGTACAAACTGCCATTGGCACTATCTCAAATCATAATTTTTCTGTAGTGGTGAGGATACACTTGGATAACTTGGACTGTTGGGAAGTCATTGTGCCAGTTTACTAGCTCATGCCCAGTTTGGCGTAGGCTTTCCTGGCGTGGATGGTGTCTTCAAGGTCAGGCCCCCTCCTGCCACGCTTTGCAAAGTTTGGGGTTTTTTTTACTGATTTGATGTTCAAGAATGAAAGATGAGTTACTTTTGACTTTTCTTGCTACAGCACTTTTTTGTTCTGCTGTACCACATTGGAGCCAAATCTGTGCACCATCTCTTTTTGCCTCCTGGTTTAGTCTTCATTTAATCTTTTATTTCCTCTCATGGCCTTCTACTGAAATCAGCATGAATATCCCAGATCTAGCCCTCTCTCTCTTTTAGTCCCACATTTCTGCTACTACTTTCAGCTTTCCCTTGGTGTCCTCCTGTGTCCTCTCTTCTCTTACTGATTTCAGCACCTTCCAAGCCTTTGAATCTGTTGTTTATTTGCCTGTTTGTTTTTTACAGAGAATAACCAATGCCAGTGTTTTTGCTCATGTATCTCTCTAAGATAGCGTTTCACCAGTGGCAGCTCCCCGGTTTGAGCATCGTTTCCTTTTCTTGTCCCTCCTAACTTCCTTCTAGACAACCCCCACCCCACAGCTGAATTGCTTCTCCCCTGCCAGCACCTCATGGTTCCCCTTGCACTGCACCACTGATTTCCTCCCACTATCGGTTCAAAATCTCTTGCACTCACCATTAAGACTGCGAGATTGCCCATTTCATTTTGTTCCCCCATCTCCATCTCTCCCATCCTCATCTCCCTCACCCTGCCAGGGCTTCCTGTGCCTCCCCTGCCCAGCTGGCTTTGCCTCCTGCGCTGGGCAAGACCCAGTGCTCGAAGCAGCCCATGTTCACAGACCATCACCAACTTCTGCCTTCACTTCTTGTCTCATGGCTTGTTTTCTTCTCCCCAGTCCTTGCTGTGCTGCCAGATGTTGCCTGTAAGCATTACTCAGCGGTGCTGGGACATTGGAGTGAGGCTCGTGCTTGTTTGCTGTTGGTTTAAGCATGGACATGGTCTACTTGCTTGCCATCAGCCTTGCTTCTTAGTGACAGTGACTCTTAGCTGGAATAAAATACATCAGGAGACCTTGAAAGATCATGAAAAGAAAACTTTGCCAGGGAATTAAAACTGTAGAGATGGAAGTGTAAATTGAAGAGGAGAGGGGGGAAAAGTGGGGCTGCACCTTCAGCTCGTGCATGGGGCCGCTGGCACAGCTCCTCCTACGGCACTCGGCTCCCGCTACAGCCTACCTACGCTCAGCCGGTTTCTGTTTTGACAAGCTGTCACCACGCGAGTGTACGATGAAGCAGCAATCACGAGCACACGTGCTCTGTATGCCTGCAGATCAAGGATGTGATTTTTACTGTCCCCTCACTTTACATTTTTTAATTCCCAGCACAGCCCAAGACTGGCAGCTCCTTCTGTGCGTCTGGGTTATGGGGTCTGCCCAGTGTCCTTCAATCACTGCAGCTTTCTACCTGTTTGTGGGGTTTTTTTTGGTTTTTTTTTTTTTTTTAAATCCAGATGACTCAATCATTTGCCAGCACCTACTCTGATGGCTGAGTAACTTATGTCTTATAAAAGCATGACACAAAAATTCTGTTCTTAGATCTGGGTGAAATCTTTCCAGCAAATATTAATTAGCTAAAGAAAGGAATTTGAGGGACCAAAACTACCTGCGAAATTGGATTGAACACTGGATGAGGAAGGAGATGCTAAGAACTGGGTCTTTGAAAATGCTGTATGTTTTAGTAGTGTTTTTTATGAAATCTTACTTTTGAAATATCTTTTTTTCTTAACCTAGATCTTTGTAATATTTTTAATTTGTACCGCACAAAAAAAAAAAAAGAAAACTTGATGTAATGAATTTTGACTGTATTAGAAAACAAACAAATTGTATTTCTATTCTAGCTCCAAATCTTTGTATTGGCAACTGAAGCAAGAGCTTTGATTTGCCAGCAAAAATGAGGATGATGCAGATGCCTGTGGGCGCTCTCTGATGTGCTCAGCCCTCCCTCTGCCCTGGAGATCTGCACCTTCTCCGTTCTTGGGCTCTGGGCACCACAAAATCCTGCTGGTGTGGTCGCTGTCCTTATCTTCCCAATTGCAATGCTCATACCCAAATTTGAACAGAAAATGAGTCATCTATTTTTTTTTTTTTGATCCTCTAACTGTTAACATGCATTTCAGCTCTTTACAGTGACTCACTGGTCTGGCACAGAGCCAGTTTATTTATGTGACTCCCCCCATCATTACCATACGTGCCTCAGAAAGCAGCTGTGCTTACAACATATTTTAAATAAACAGGCAACTGAATTATGGACTTCAGAGACTGGTCCAAAGTTGCTCAGCCCTCCAGTGCCCTGGGCTAAGGCTCTGGCTGCCAGACTCGCACTTTGGAAAGCCTCCTCCACCCTGCACAGCCCAAGGCTGCCAAGGTCTCTGGCTGGTGAGGATCTAAGTGTAGTCCCAGATCTGTAACTAAACTTTGACTTGGCTAAAAGTTTTCCCATTCTTCCCATCCTGCACCTACACCTCGGTGGATCCAGTGAGGAGGAGGACAGGGCTCATAGAATCATAGAACCATTTAGGTTGGAAAAGACCTTTAAGATCATCAAGTCCAACCATTACAACCATGCCCACTAAACCATGTCATGAAGTGCCTTGTCTACATGCTTTTTGAATACATCCAGGGATGATGACTCCACCACTTCCCTGGGCAGCCTCTTCCAATGCCTGACAACCCTTTCAGTAAAGAAATTTTTCCTAATATCCCATCTAAACCTCCCCCGCCACAACTGAAGGCCATTTCCTCTCGTCTTATCACCAGCCACCTGAATGTACTTTCTTCTCATCAACCTTGTTTTCCAGATTTTTTGCACGTACAAATGCAGTAACAAGACAAGTTTGTACAGTTAAGGCATGTCTCCATGTGTCACTTGGTGACCCTTAAAACACGGTTCTGCCATGGTGCAGCAGAAATATGTGAATTCTGGACAGAGCTCCCAGATACCCATCAGAGTAAACTCCCGCCTTAATCAGACTTTCACACTCTGGATGCTCTCTCACACTCATGTATAATTGCAAAGATCCAGGTTTATTACACCTAAACACTTACTGACACGTTGTCCTGTTCAAAGGAGCGAGTCACATTTCAAACCAAAAGGCATTTCTTGAGCTAGAACGTTTTAATGAAACCCCACAGCTCAATGGTCAGAGCTGTCTCCCCGTTGAGCTGTCAGGTCTGGGTGGAGGCTCTTGCCCAAGCAGAAACAGAGCTGATGGTGATTAATCCTCCAAACCTTCTGAAACCTATTTCACCCCAGAAAAGACAACCGATCCCAGACACAATATCTGACAGCAGCATGAGGAATCCTCTCTGCTCCACTCCCAGCCCATGCAGGGGTGAGCGTGGGCTCCCAAGGGCCGCTCCCTGGCCCAGGAGGCTTCTTGGCTTCTCTCCCAGCTCCGGTGAGTGGCTTTGACTCCTGGCAAAGGCTCTTATCTGCCTCTCTTTGTCCGTCTCTAAAATGGGCATGAGGCATACTTCAGGAATGGCATTTGTTTTCGGCATCAGGCACTGTGCTTTAAAAGCCTGGCGTTGGGGGTGGCTTTCAGTTTCTCCTAAAAAATGCTTTGGGACCCCGTCCCTAGCATCAGCTCACTCTGTGGCAAACAGGAACCCGCCGCCGGGCTCGCTATTTACGCCGAAAAAAGGGCAAAGCGGTTTCTAACCCTGATATCCTCCTCCCCAGACCTCCCAACTTCAGCGCCGGCAGCAGCACCCCGCACCTTGCGCCCAGCCAGAAGCCAGGGCAAATCTTACGGGGAGCCTCGGGGAGGCCGGGGCGTGGCTGTAACCTTCCCCCGAAACTTGAAGACCGTTTCCCAAAATATTTATTTATTTCTTTATTTTAATCACCCCCCGCCTCCCCAGCCCCACCCGCCCAAACGCCGACAGACCCTCGTTTCTCAAGGGCCCTCCCCGCACCACGGGAGGGCGGACGCTCCGCGCTGAGCCGCTCTTGCCACATCGCCGGGGATGCTCCCCCGCTCCGCTCCGCTCCG
>VYZV01021230.1:60718-87864 GCA_013401275.1 Pandion haliaetus | reverse complement strand
GGCCGGGCCGGCAGCGGCCGAGCGGGATGCTGCGGGCGCGGCGCCGGGGCTCCCCGCTCTCCCTTTCCCCGGGAGCGGGGTGTGTGTCCGTCCGTGTGTCCGTCCGTGTGTCCGTCCGTGTCTCCGCCCCGCCCCGGGCGCTGCTAGGGCCGCGGAGCGCTCCGCGGGCGCGGAGCGGGGTCCCCGCCGCGGCCAGGGCAGCGGCTGCAATCACGCCGCGGAGTTTCGGTAACTCCAGCCCTGCGCGATCCTAGACCGGGCTGGCGGGAGTCGCCTAAATAACGTAGTCCGCTGCCTTCCCTGGGTAGCATCAGGCACCCGGCTAATCCCTCGGTAAATCTGGCTAACCTTACCTTGGCCGCATGTAATGCTGAGGACGCAATTACCACTTTAAGGCAGTTTTGACTCCATTGAACGCTTGGCGTTAGTGCTTAAGTACACGTTTGTACCGTGGGTCATCATGTAAAAGCCATGGCACTGAAGATGTGAATTTCTTGCATTTGTTCGTGAATGGGTTTTCCTTATTGTATTTAGAAATCCTCTCCCTTTTGGCACGATTCAGGTGTGGAAGAAATATACTGGAGGTAGCATAAACATAAGCAACCGTCATTCCTGAAATGGCATCAGGATTGCAAGTGCTGATTTCTGTGCGAGATGAAGGTCTTTCTCAGAGAGAATCTCCTACAGATACTGGCAGACCAGGTGAACTTCAGCCTGAACTTCAGCCCCTTCTCCAGTGCAGGGGTCTGAGGTGTCAGTGGTGGTAGAGATGCTTTCCATTGACAAGCCTACAAGTTCACGTTTATGTCTTTGCTTACTTACCACGAAAAGATCTTTTGTGCACCGTGATAACTGCTCGAGGAGGAGGAGTATGCTTTAAGCTGCAACGGAGTAGCAGAGAAAAGTGGCTTCTCACAAATTGTCAAGGAAAGCAGAAGGCTCGCAAGCCTGGGGACCCGGGGGGGAGAAAAACCCCCAACCCCTCTCTGTTTGAGCCCTCCTGTGTTCCCTAACAAATGCTCAGGGAACCTCAGGAGAAGCGGCTGCCTGGGCTGCCCTAGCTTTCACCTTGACCCAGCCTTCCTTGACCCTGAGCCCTGCCGTTACTGTTAAGTGCTTTTTCACAGATGGAAGGGCCAAGGGCTGTTATGGCAGAACGCAGAAGGGATTTTTCTGGCTGGAACTGAATTTAATCTGGAGGGGGGATCATGTTCATTGTGAAAGATGTAATGTATTAAATCCTGAATGTGAAGAATATTTTTTTATTTACGTTATTCCCTTCCTACGGGTTGGACTAAAAACTGTAGATGACATTGAAAATACTCTTATTACATTATTTTTATGGGTTTTGCTTCATGTCCTGCGATCTCTCATGAGGTTGAAAAAAAAAAATGTTCATTTTCCTTCTGACTGGAAAATATGAGTGACTATTTCATAAGAAAAATAAGGTTTAAAGTGTTGAACTTCAGATATCTGTTGTGGATGTGATGAAACGCTGAGATACCGTGTCTTCTTTTTGCCATCAAGACCACGTGTCCAGGCTGCCCATTTCTAACAATGTCTTGTTGTTGAGTCCGTCGTTGCAGGAAAAATGACTCTGTGTGAGTGTGCTGGTACCAATTGTACCGGCTCCTTGGTGCTTCTGCAGCCACTTTGTTGGAACCTTATTTTCCCTTGGTTTAATAATTTATAAAATGCCTGTTGCCTGTAGGCACATTTCATCCAGTAAGAAGAAAAACATCAACCAGTGTTTACTGGTTATGGAGCCTGAGGTTGACGAATAATGAAGCTTTTGTGGATGAGGGGATGTCTCATTTTTATCTTATATAAACTCAGGAAAATGCAGGGTTTGTGCTAAAAGTCTTCTGAGGATGTTACTCCTTTCTTATCCCCATCCTTAGAAATGTCTCTTGCCTGCAGGTGATGAAGTGGGTTTTGACTGTGACCTTTCTTAACCTGTTTTTGGGTCTTCTGCTTCTTTTTGCTTTTACCAATGCCTGATTCAAATTTGGCAGCTCTTGGGTAAAGTAAGATAGCAAAACCAGGTCCTACATCTTTACAGGCTTAGCTTCTTTGGCATGAAATAGGTCAGTCTCTTTTAGGGCAATAAATTGCCTTCTCAAATCCTCCGCCAGATACTTATGAACCACTATCATTAACTGCATTTTGAATCACTCATTGAGCTGGAGGGGGAAAATTGGCCTGCAGTTCATCTTGTCTCCTTTGAAACTGCTAAATGATGATTCAGTGACCTTAGTGGGCAAATTATATCACCAGCTAATTGGCCTAAGAAGAAAAACTTGCCTGATATCAAACAAACTGGCTGCTGTTCTTCTTCATCCTGAAACCCTCTGCTGCCCCAGGTGATACCTCTAGTTTCAAATAGTTATGGGTTTTTTTGAGGCACTGGACAGGGGATGTAGTGAACTCTTTCTGTTAGCCATACCTGTGCATGGTATCCACTCCACCTCCGAGCAGGTTTTGAAGGTATTGTCCCTTAAAGTATAAAAATCTTAACATTTCAAGCTTGCCTTACCCTCTGGACAGCCCTCTCCTCCTCCTCCTCAGAGGGTGAAACTGCTCACTGGGGTGTAATGTTTTTTGGAGAACTTGGCTCTGCTGGGGATCCCAGCCGAGCTGAATTTAGGAAGGAGGCAAAAGCATGACGCAGGGGGCCCTGCTCATCACCTTGCTGTCCCCGTCCCTGCTTTGGCAAAGCTCTTTTCAGGAGTAACATGCCTCTCCCCAGCCGTGCCTGGCAGCTTTGTGGCCCGTTGCTGGGAACGTGGGTCAGGATTAGCCCCTGTGTGGGCAATGAAACATGCTGTACGGCTGATCGGGGCTGGGGAGAGCAGGACAGTGTGCTCTGCCGGCGCTAATGGTCAGCCTGACCTCACTGCTTGTTTGCTTGTTGAAAATAGTTCAGGGCTGGCGGCTTCTCTGCAAGGAGGGCTGTAATTGCAGGCAAGTGCTGGTGTAGAAGCATCCAGGCTCCACACATTCAGCCCTCCTTGCTTAAAGAGCTGCAGGAGTGAGCTGGGATGTGTGAAAGGGGTCAGCTGTTGGCTTTTTGCAAGGCTGTTAGTCGAGTTACACAACCTCCTAGGATGGCCTTGCCAGCTGGCTCATCCTTTAGGGAAGTTTAAAGAGGCTTATCGCAATCTTCCTAGAAATCTGTCGTCTTCTATTAATCTACTTGTCTCTCCTCATCTCCTTTCCACGTGCTCCCTTGCTCATTCATCTCGACAGCACCATTCTGCCTGCGCTGCTGCCGGTCGACACCAGCTGTGCCACTTGCCAAAGTCTTGTTTAGCGCATGTTCATTTGTTGACTGTCACTTTTTGCTGTCCAACATGGTTTTTCTTTATATATGTGGATAGATAGATACTATATTTAAAAAATTTTTTTTGAAGGTGACACTTCTGAAAGGTCAGCAGAGCTCAGGTGCTTTGCTGGCTGAGGTGGAGGTGCAGGAGAATCACGGTACCCAGGAGCAGTCGGACTCCAGCTCTGAGTAAGCCAAAGCCCACTCCTACCCCAGGTCCTGCTTGGCGGCGGGCTCAGTGTGAAGCACAGCTTGCCTTGCTGCTGGCAGCAGCGTAAGGGACTGGTAATTGTGGATGTGATTCACTGGCTGCTTGCACCTTCCCATCTGAAATCAGGATAGTTCCCACTTCAGGGGTAGCACTGCACTTGGCTTGAGCAAACAGCACAGATGAAGGGCAGCAGAAAAAAAATGTCAAACTTTGGGAGGTGAGAGGAATGAATGCTACACCCCGAGCCTCACGGCAAAGTGGGAAAGGGTTCGTCAGTGAGAACTGATGGTACTGGACCGAGTTTGGACTCGGCAGCACCCCTCGGCACCTCTGCTAGCTGGGGCAAATGTTACTTTCAGAGTAATGCGGTTCTTTCTGGTGAACCTTTTCCTTGCAGGTCTCACGGAAGTGTGTCGATACTGGGGTTAACAGCAACATAGGCACCAAGGGAAAAAAAAAATAGCTTGAGGAAGGCTAAGCCTTAATACCCATACAAAGCAAACAATTGGCGTATCATTTGACGTGGATTAGGTGAGCTGAGAGAGCTCTGGCTCCAGGGGCCCGGATAGGAAATGCAAAGCCTTTGACAAAGGTGGCTTGGCTGTCCCTGCTTCCAGAGACAGCATCCGCGTGCTGATGCAGGTACTGGTCCTGCCGGGAGCTGCTTATCTGCCTCTCCCCTTGACTTTCACAGGGATGCACTTTCTCCTGCACGACACATTGTTTGCTATCCTTGAATGTTGCTAGCTGGCAGGAAAGAGATCAGTGTGTTTTTTTTCCAGAGTAGTCAGCTGATTTCATCCCATGGGAAGTAGTTGAAAAGCAGGAGACAGGTGGGTTAGCATTCCTGCTTCATAGCCTTCCATAATTCCAGCAGGAGAAGGATAAACCGAGAAGTGCAGTTGCTGGGTACTTTTCTGTTTGCATTTGAAAGAGCTTGATAGGCTGTGATTAATGAGGCTAAATGGAAGCTTGATAAATGGTAAATTGAAATGAACCTCAAGTAAAAATGGCTTTATAAGGTTTTTGGTTGTGTGTGAAGTGCAGATTGGGGGTTTCATCTAGTGCTGTTTGGTCTGTGTGTGGGCCGTGCCCCTGCCGAGGTGTGTTCCCATGTGCCTGCTGCAGGACTAGCTGCTGTGCAGCAGATCCTGCCCAAGCGGTGTCCATGCAGACCCTCCTGCAGGCAGTTGTTTCGTTCCTGGTTTAGGTTAATGTTTCCAAATTTGGACTATCACATCTGCATCCTGGACCCCCAATGTCCCCGTATCCAGGCCCTAATTAAGGATGCTCTAAAAGCAGCAGGCCAGCTACCATGGCCTTGCAGATCAGAACCATTGGCCTAATCTATTTTTAAAGTGAAATAAACTAGAAAAAGGTACTGCCACTCTAGAATAAGAACCCACCTGGGGAGTTAACCCAGAATAGTTGTTCTGCTTTGAATTCACACCCTATCTCACTTCAAAATAACTTTCCTTTCCATATATGCAAGCTCCATAAGCACAGAATACAGGGCATGACTTAAGCAAGATTGCCCAAGAGAGCTAGGAAAACATCTTATTTTTCCTGAGGTCTTCTCTGCATCACCTCCCAGCAACCCGCACATGCCTCTTAACCTTAGGCATCCTTTTCTGTAATAACTCTGCCCTGTTTCTTGCTCGATCCCCTGCAGAGATCTGCACTCCTTTCCCACCCCCACCTCTGTGGTTTACTGTAGCACCCTGACCGCCAGCCTCCCGCAGCCACCTCTGCTCTCCTCCCTTGTCCTCTGTCTGGCTTTTGTGGTGGTCACACACAGTGAAATGAGCATCCGGAGTGCTCATCTCCCTGGAGGTCCACAGCAAGATCATGCAACAGTCTTTTCTGAGGCTGGATGGGACCTTATCACCTTTCTTGGTGAGTCAGTGTGAGCACGAGGTAAGAGACAGCATCTGAGCTGGGGCTGATAACCTGAGCTGGGCATAAGTGGCAGGCGTAAATTATTTGCAACGGCTGACCTAGGCACGGCTCTCGTGCTGCTCTCGTCTTGCGTTGGCTGGGAGGAGGAGTGGGGATATTTGCGTGATGTTTTGAGTGGTGCGGAGACACTCTGCTGTTACGCTGCTCCTTCGGATTTGTCAAGCTCAAGTTAAATGTATATAATTCTAACATCTCATGATTCTTTGGGCGCTGACTCATGTTTTTTTGGCCTGAGTGAATCATAGCTCTTGAACTCCATTGCTAAATTCATTATGCAACAATTACAGGTTTGGAAATGCCACCCTAAGTGCACACAAACAAGCTGGCAGCAATTTCCTCCTCCTTTTCTCTTACCCTGTGTTGCCAAGAGACCTCCCTTGTGAGTTTGCTCATTAGGTCTCGCCTCTGCTCTGTAGGTGAGGGGCTGCTCGGCACACTACCTACATCTTGATGTTTTGCTCTTGAGCTGGAAGGGGCAGGAGTTGCAGGTTGGGTATTTCTGGAAGAGAAGAGAGGGGACAGCCTAGGAGGGAAGGCTGGAGATGCGCAGCTTCGCTCTTCGTTGCCGATTGCCTTAATTTTGTCCCAACTGCTCCATGTGATAGTACGGCATAGTCACAGCATCTCTAATGATCCGAATGGGAAAACCCCAAGCATGAAGCATTGCTCTATAGTGGCTCCGTGTGGCAATATTGGATGTTGGCAGCATTTCACAGGCACAAATTCTGCTTGATTACTTGCTCAGCAGCTCAAAAGTCAAATACCTACCTGAGGAGAAAGGCCAAGGAAAGCGTGAGCCCCGTGCTGGCTGTGAAGTGTCAGTAATACCTACCATCATTGTCTCTACTTTATGGTGCTAAGCTGAGATTTGGGGATTTGCGTAGGGCTTGGCTTTTTATTACTGAAGTCTTGAGCAAGAGTTTATCTGGTATGTGAAATTAAGAGGGGCTTTGTACTGGGTGGGCTTTGCTTGCTGACTTGCTTAACCCACCAAAGCAGCTGGTGGGAACTGTGCTGTAGATCTGTCAGCGGCAGGCAGAAGGGCCATCTCCACCATCTGCAGGATCAGATCAGACTTCTGGCTTTAAGAGGCCCCTGCTACCTGAATTTGACTTTCACTACCAGAACACTGATTTTTCTGCCATCAAAATAAAACCGCTTCTCAGAACAAACATTCAGGTGAGGTACACACCAAGTGGCAGGGTGGGTACCTGTGCCCGGGAAGCTCTCCAGAAAGTTTCCCTTAAGAGCAGCCATTCTTCCCAGCTGTGTTCTGGCCCTTAAATCTCAGTATCTTTGGGAATTGCCTCTCCCCTGCGCAGGTCTGGCTGTTTGCACATCCAGGCATGGCTGCACATTGAGACAGCAGAGAAGGATGGCTAAACCTTGTGCTCGTGGGTGGATAAGGTTCTCCTCGGTTCTCCTTGGCCTGTGGCAGCAGAGCCCCTAGTGCTTGTAATCCCAGAAATGGCAGAAGCAAAGTAAGAACTAGACTGATGAGGAGGAGAGCAGTACCAGCAATTCTGGTACCATGGTCATAGTCAAGTTAAGCTAAAGTATCCAAACACATATTTTCAAACTAAGAAGTGGTAAATATTTGATGAAACTGTATGTCAGAGCAACTGTATTTTCAGAGCAGCAAGTCAAGCCAATGTACCATCTCTGACTGTGGCCAAGAGTAGATGCAGAAAACATAGAAAGTAGGGCATGTATGGTGATGTGCGGGTTGATAACTGTGCCTAAAAATAAGGTACTTTAGAAGCATAAAATCTGCCTCGCAAGCAAGGCAGTGGCAAGCTGCTCTGAGTGTCTGATTTAAGACTGAAACTGGTGATATTGGCACTGCAGAAAGCTGCTAACGTTTTGTTAGTGTTTTGCTAGCAAAACGTTTTGTTTCAATCTGATGGTTTGCATCTAAGATAAGGCAAGTTACTCTGCAGCTGTGCTCAGGCAGAGGTGGAAGCGAGAGGTAGTGGTGGGGCTGTTGGTGGAGATACTTTTCTTCAGCAAAGGCCTGCCAGCAGAAGCCTGCTTCCCATGCAGGATTTTTGCTGATCTGCATTTTAAGGAGCTTTTGTCCTTTTGAAGTATTACAGTTCAACTTTCTAGAAGATGCCCTTACAATATTTTGGCAGGCTTCAAGGGAAAACAGTCTTGATTGCCCTGCAGTAACAGTATTTCAGTGCTGATCCTTGCTGCTGTTGTGAATGGGCTGATACTGGTACCCTATAGCAGCAACTATACGATGCTGCTTGGCGGCATGCTGCAAGGAAGCCTGACCCGCTGTGCTGGAGGTCTGTTAGTGTTGGATCAGCAGCCTCAGGGCCCCCTTCTTGCATGCTGGTGGCTGACCTTGACCTGCAAAGGCTAGGTTGACAGGAGGATCAATTTTTTGGGGTGGAGGGGTGACATGTGAGTGGTTTACCAGTGGAATAAGTAAGTCATTGCAGAGTTCACCAAGCTATAAGGGTTGTGCCTTAGACAACAAATCCAGATCTTTGAGCTGTATGGAGCAAAACATCCCACACTGCAGCATGGATAATTCATTTTTCCCAAAGTCCCACTTCTTTACTCTCACAGCAGAGCCTGTGAGCACCCCCCTGGTCCCTGCACAGCAGAGGCAGGGGGGCAACACCATCCTGGGTAGACGTACAGGCTCTCTGATGGGTGCAGGATGGGTCAGAGGGCACTTTTTTGTGTTATTTGGTTAAAATATTTTGAGGATTATTGGAATGGTTATAGATGTGCTCAATAGTGTGTGTAAGCATAAGAGTTGAAAGCATTTTGTTAGCAGTAATTAAATACAACTGCTATTTAAAAAGGATAAATTGGATTGTTGGAAAGAGCATCCTCTCTTAAATCTCCCCCAAAATCAATATTCTTCCTGTCAGGTGTGTAGCAAACACGTTCAAATCCTGCCAGTCATATCCAAGCTCACCACAAAGCACAGCATCATCCTGACAGCAGTGCTTCTTACCAGTCTCTCAAAACCTCTCTTCGTGCCGTGGCGGGCTGTTTGGCATATTTGGCTCTGGCACCTGGGTGCTCTGAGTTGGGTGGTGGTTGTGCTCAGCTGGTGACATCTGTCCCGTGGCTGGGGGCAAATGCCTGGTGCTAGTGGGCTACATGGTATTTGCTCCTGTGGTCTGGTAGCCTGGGGACCTCTCCTACCTTCTGCATGAGCTGATGCATCCCACCGGACCTGACTTTGGATCACTGTGTGCTATGGTCTAGGTGTCCAGCTTGGAAGTAGTTATTATCTCTTCGTGTCAATGTTGGTATAGCAAACTCCAGTATGGATGTGCAGGGACAAGTCTTCTCTTGCCTATCAGCATCATCTCGCAGTGTGAACCCAACATGCGTTGTCCCTTCCTCCCATCTGTTTGTTGTTGTGGCTTCACTGGCCACTGGGCATTGTCACAGCAGTGCCACAAAGCTGGCAGAATCACACCTTTGCCTCGGAAAGAGAAAAGCAAGGCAGGACTCTCTTCTGGTGGCAAAGAAACAAAAAAACCCTAAAAATAGAGGAATATAGTCCCATCAGGTGGTAAGTCCCTGGGGGGATGCTGTGTCCCCCAGCCTGCTGTAGAAAAGCGCAGCCATGGAAGGTTGCATAGCTGTATGGGGGCAGGTGGGGTGCCTGCTCTTGTTGTCACCTCTGTGCGATGCACCTCCAGTGCATCCCACAGAGGTGACAATGAGAGCAGGTATCCTCTGGGAAAGGCACATCCCTGTTAATAGCTGAGACCCTGCAAAAGCCCTGCTGCTGGAACATCCAATGTTGGCACGGCTTGAGGTGCCTAGGAGCTGTATATGGAAAATTCAGGCACTTATCTAGCTTGTTGCTGTGCCAGAATAGGGCTGTTCCCAGGATTTTTTTCCCTTTTTTTCCCATGGGCCAAAATGTGTGTAAGCGGCTTTAGACAATGGAAGGATTTCTGTTAAAAAGACTGGGGTGCGGGTGAATAGGGCTTTAATTTGTATCTTAAGGGAAGGGTGTGGGCTCTTTCGATGGTGTTTTTGAGATTCTGTTGGAAATTAGCTTTGTTTTTTTCACATGTCTTATTTTAAAGCCTGTTTTGGGGAAAAAATTATTGTTGTTTTTCAAATTACAGATCTCTAAATGTGTAGTTTAAAATGTCAGGAAGGGGGATGCAGTTTTGGAGGACTCCACACATCTGTCTGTTGCAGGGCTGATAAAAAATGGAAGCTTTAACCAGAAAAACAAATAAAAGGAGGTAATATCACTGTCACATATGGGCTGGGCTGCTTTCCCTGCAGGTGTCTGCATTGCAACCCATACTCACATATAATGTGCTGTGGAAAAAATAAATGGAGAGCTGAATCGGAGACTTATGCCCTCAATTAATTTTTGTTCCACATAATCAGAGCTGCTGCATGCCTTTCCTTCAATATTTAACTGCCTGGCTCAGAAGATGGGGCTGCTCTCGTGCGAGGGAAGCTGGGATTTGGTTCATGTTTGCACAGAAATCCTGTTCTGATCTTTCTTTGCCTAAGGGCAGGGATCCTGCTGCTGCTCTGACACTAGAGATAAATTTTGTTAGCAGATACTTTTCTTTGGGAGAGCAAAGGGGAGAAGGGAGTGGTATGTAATGAATTCTTGAAGGAATAAAATTTCCTTGTCTTCAAGCATCATCTTCTCTGGAGTCCTCTCTGCTGCCCTGAGCCTGTGTCTGCACTGTCTTGGGTACAGTCAGTGGGGAGCAGAGGGGAGAGCTTTCCTCATGGCTTGATGTATACAGTCCTCATCTAAGGAAAAAAATGAATCAGTACAATTAGTGTGTGCTCTCTGCAGATTTACAGCCTGTTGAATAGTTTTCTCTATTACACTAGGTTAGAAGGGGATGGCTCGTTTTGGTGTGCAGTTTGAAATTGAGCCCCAAATGTAGTTTCTGATTTTTAACTCAATTCAAAATCATGGTTAGATTTTCAAGTTCAAACTAACTGAAATATCCCTCTCCCTTTTCTGTGCAGCAAGCTGATGGCCAAGAGCCCAGAGTGTCTGTTTTTACTGATTTGCTGATTGACCTGAAAGCAGGAGGCAAACCTGAGGTTTCACCCTCAGAAAGCAAAAGGAGGCTGAGCAGTTTCTGCAGCTCCAAGGCACCCTCAAAGGTGCACCCAGCACCCGGTCTGGAGCTACGCCTCAAACCGGGGGCTGGAAGAGCCCACCCTGCCCATAGATGTGGAGGTAGAGCCAGTGAGAGCGGAGCTTGGCTGCCTTGCCTCGGGAGCCTGGTTGGTAAGTAGGATGCTAGGGAATAAAAATGGAGAGGGGAGGAAAAACCCCAGACTTGTAATGAACATAAAAACTGCCCACATAAAAGTTCTGGATTTGAAAAATCTACCCAGGCAAGCACAGTTTAATGCAGAAAAGTGGCAGCCTCGAGAGAGCTGTGTGGAGCAGACATAGAAAAGAGCATTTGCTCTGTGGAGCTTCTAGATTAAGGTTTTCTAAAACGCCTCCAAATCCTGCTGCCTTGCACTGGGAATTGGGCTTAAGGAGCAGCTTTGCACAAGAACCCCATGGAGGGAAACAAGCGCAGAGTTGGTCTGGCTTTAATGCTCTGCCTTGCTCCTAAATCATGCATGTAAGCTGTGCTTGGGCTTGTGTCCTACTAAAGCAAAGCTCTCCGTGGCTGCAGCTGTGTCCAATGAACCTAAAGACCCAGCTCTTCAGCTGTTGATAGGAGCTTAATGGCTGGTGTATATACATCTGGCCACTGCCACCAGATTTGTTTTGCTTGTCAGTGAGGTGCCACTGGAAAGAGTAGCGTGTTTCCAAGGATGCTGATGTGGGGGAGGACTGCTTGGCACAGAAGGTCCTTTTTTAAGGAAGCCCAATTGAAATATTGGTGAGAAAAAGAATGTATATTGTGCTGTGTTGAGTGTTTACAGGAAATATATAGTGAAAATACTGAGGGGCTTTCTTCAAACAACTGCCGATATTGTTACGAGTGTAACAGTTGGGAGGAGAAAAGAATGAGGCACTTACAATTTTCTATTACCAGCATTGGCTCAAAGATATTTTTTGACTTGCTGTTTCCCTTTTTTTCTTCTTGCTCGTATTTCATTCCTACTGCTAGGAAGGAGCTTGTTGAAGAGGGAGAGATTATCTGGAACTAGAGATAAAGCAGCCAAACCAAAATGTGTTTAATTCTCTGGGGAAGAATTTAGCTTTAAATTTTGAGCTTTCCATTAAGCTAGAAAAATAACTTATGTTGATACACCTTCACCACCAAACTTACCTTTGCATCCAGCAGCAATGAAACTTCCTTTGCTGCAGATAGTTAAAACAGTATCTTCACCTTAAGAAAGTAATTGGGGCACAGATTAAGTTACATACTTTGCATACAAGGAACCTGTGGGAAAGCCAAGAAACTCTCCTGAAACTCCTGATTTCTGATGAGATCTCTCATCCAGAAGACTTCTGTACCTGCTCTTCTTCACCAGCACTCCAGGACAGACTGTAGGATTTATGTTCTCCAAGGGGTCTTGGCTGAAACTCGCTCTCTTTTTTTTTTTTTTTTTTTTTTTATGTGATGTTTCCTGCCATTTTCCCCTTCATTCCTTTAGGACGAACCATTCATTTGGTAGCATTAAGCATCTACTGCTTAAAATGCTGCAGTAGTCCTGTGTGAGGAAAGGAGCTGTTTGCTTCTAAAATACCAGTGAAATTAAATCATGCAGCAACAATTTTCATAATTTTCACTCCTCTCTGCAATTAACCTGTGGGTGCTGTGGGGCTTGCAGCACGGTGCAGGGAGAATCACATGGTGCATGCCAGAAGAATTTGCAACCAGAAGCAATGGCCAGAGCTGTTAGAGTAGCACCGAGGGACGAGTAAGGTTTCACCAGGACGTCATGGCTGGAGCCCAGGACTAGAAATAACAATCCTGAGGTGGTGGTGTAGCTCTTGCAGTGAGTTGGCTGCCTGAAGTCAAGCAAGTGACCTTGTTCTGTATTCGTCTGTTCATCAGTGGATGCTCTTGACCTCTGGAGAAGGGTTTGTTGCATATTATTTTGAAAGTACTGGCTTAGGTGTATGTCAAGCTGTTGTTTAATGTGCTGCCTTGGGCTGCGTTCAGGGTGTGTGTGTTACCAGTGGCAGGTTTCTGATTTCAGCTTTGCAATCAGCCCTGACATCCCGGTGGTCAGTGCCCACCTGCATCGCAGCCATTGCACAGAGATTCAGACAAGGGAGATAGTACAACCTGTCTGGCAGGGTGTAGTATTAGAGAAATAAAAATTTCATTTTCAGAAAAGAAAGGAAACCCTTCAGGAGGCTAGAAATGCTGCATTTTTAATTTCTTACCACTGCAGCCTTTCACTGCGGGCATTCTTTCCTCCTCCTCCCCTGGGCTTTGTAGGAAATGTGACTGTCCTGTAGCATTGCAGGTGAAAACAAATGTTTTGGGGCTGTGATTCCTCGGAGGGGCATGTGTGCCTCTTGTGATTTGAGCTCTCTTTCCCAGTTTGCCTTATGGTTGCTGTTGGTATCTGACCTGTGTCTGTCTTCATTTAGAAGACCCAGTGGCTGAGTCTCCTGTTATAGGTGCGTAAGGCTTTAATGGTTTGGGTAGTTGGGTGGTTGGGCTTGATGCAGTGTCCTTGTTGATGACGCTCTAATGAAATGTTTTTCAAAAAGGCAGGAGGTGAGAGAAGCAGTTATAATAAGGAAAGAAATCCTGGTTCCAGGCTATGGTGATCTTAGCATGAAAGACCCTCTTGTTTTGATCACCTTTTACTAATTACAAACAAACAAACAACCCCCCCCAAAAAATCTACAAACCCCAAGAGCTTTTGATCCAGAACAGGGGCTCACTGTTCCCATCAGCAGGCCAGAAGTGGGGTTTGGTTTCCCATCATCCCAAAGGTATTGCAGGTTGCTACAGGGAGCAGCTTGCGTGACAGTGGTGGGGTGGGGAGTGCCTTGGCAGAGCCGGCATGGTTACGTGCTCGGCAGTGACACGGTTTAGGAAATGACTTGGAACATGTTCCTCCGGGGAGGGCGGGAGGGGGACGCTGCTGCCCTTCTCACCCCTGGTCTGGGCTGCGGGGAGAGAGGGAATGGACCTTGGCTCTTTGTGTATGGTCAGCCCCATGGCACATCCACGCTTTGGGCAGCCCCCCCGTGTCCCCTGCCTTGTTCTCCCTTGGGGACAGTTGAACTCCTGTGCCTTTCTTTCGCTGGTGCTCCTGCCTGTCCCTCAATCTCTCACATCCTTCTCTCAGTAGCTTTCTGGCTGTCTCTGGACAGTGTTACGGCCGCTGGGCTGCCAATGAACTCTTCCCCCCATCAGGGAGCAAGTGATGAAGAGCTGCTCTGCTGCTTCCTCCAAGACCTTGGGGAGATCTTGGCAACAGCAGAAACTGCAATACAGAACATGTGTCTTCAGCCGCTTTGTGTCACTAAGCAGTGGCAATCCTGAAGGTGATGCCTGAAAGAGAAGCCTGTGAATTCTTTATTGGTGCTTGCTGCTGGAGGATGGGTTCAGCAAAAGGGCTGTGATGGGCTGGTCATCTAGCATTTCATGGGGCAGGATGATGGCACAGATTGGCCTTGGCCCTTGTAGGAAGCAGAAGGGGTCAATTTGGCAATTTCTCACCTTGCCATGGTGCAGGAATTGACTCTTAATAAAATAAATAAAGTGGGCAGCCATGTCCTCTGCAGGCTGCTTATGCACTCAGATCCCTCCTTTTGTGCTTTGTTTCCAATTCCAGCTGAGAGAAGATTAGCTTGGGGTGGGGAGGAGAGGGCTATTTCTGTTGCTCTTCATGCCACTGACTTGACTTTATGCTGCAAACACAGACACTTCACCTAATCGGCTAGGCCCAATCCTGCAGGTGCCTCCCCACAAGCGATACAGTGAATGCAAATGATCTTGACTTCAGAAGTGGCTGCTTACATACCTGGGTCTTGAATTTTACCTTTGCTTGAAGGATGCACAACTTCAAAGAATTCTCTAGTTGCTGAACTATTTCGTTTCAAGGTGTCCAATTCAGGGGTTGCTCTTCCATGGTTTGTGTTTATTTTTTTAAAGTGGAATAAGACCGAAGTCATTTGATGACACTTAAGTAAAGGACTCTTGTAAGCGTTTGTGTTCTGCTTCAGTATCGCACTGTGCTTTAAGTAGTGCCTTGGGGACATGTGACAGAGGACTTGCAGGTCTTCCCACCAGACGATGGAGCTGGAGCTGAGATGAGAAGGCTCTCCAGCATCACTCAGCAGCATGGCTCTTTTAATAGATTCAGCTCCAACCTCAGCGATATTGTGGCAAAGTGTCTGCAAGTTGAATGCTTTGTAGGAAGGTCAAGTGGGGCAGCTCTGAGTGTGTGCTGGAACAGGATAATAAGCATAGTTGTTTTTCTCCTTTGCGGGATGCAAGTGACAACCTCTAAATGTGATATGGGAAGGAGTGTGTGCGTAGGAGACAAAGGACCCCCCCAGGCAGGGTTGGTGATAAGGGGTAGGCAGCTTATTGCAACCACTGACTCAGTAAACTCTCACTTCACAGAATCGCAATCTCTTCTTGTGTTGCAAGTGAGTAACCAGTGCCCTGAAAGTCCTTTTGGGCTTAGTAAGATGAATCTTGTACTAATGTGAGACAAAATGTACAGGAAATGCAAACTTTCTTGAAATAAAAAATGGTGTTTGCCAACACTTGCATGCCCTTTGTAGGGACTGATCTTTGACACGGTTGGAGCGGGTCTTTCTCTGCCGCAGCACCGAGAGGACAGCGAAGGCACAAGCACAATAGAATAGCGACCATCTCGCCTTCCTTTTGGCCCCTGAAATAGTCGCCTGTTGTCCCTGCAGGGCTAGGGACCGTGTGCGTCTGGCAGGATGTACTCGGCACCGTGACAGGCAGATCTGCTGAGCTCATGGAAACACAGCTCAGTCGAACACGAGGAACGGCACTTTTTTTTTTTTTTCTCTCTTCTTTAAATAAAACAGAAACCAAAATGCGATGCCTTGCAAACCACAGACACCCACACAGCCAGCTTCTGTGTCGCTTTGCAGGTAAACAAATGCTGGGGCCTGAAACCGTGCTATAGTTAGACTGACCAGTTTGTGCAATGAGAAGTCAATGTGACATTTTTTTGGTACAGGGAAGAAACTAGGTCATCGGAAAACAGGCAGCCGGAGTGATGGAGCCAAAGTCTTTCTGAGGCTCTGGGGTCTGTGGAGGGTGCTAGGGGACTTATGGCTAAGTCTGGGAGAAGTTGAGCTGTGTCCCCTTCAGGAAGACCTCTCACGGTGACCTCTCTGCTCCTGTAGAGGTTCATTTGCTGGTTGGTTTGAGGAGACACTGGTGTCTGGTACTTCCAGAAGATGTCTCCTGGTTTTCGTGTATCTCCCCTATCCGTTTCATTCCTTTCTGTAGGCCACTCAAATCTCCCTCTTGTTCTCTTGTGAGAGGAGAGGAGCTGCTGGAGGATGAGGTGCATGCAGGAAAGCTGAAACACAGGCAAGTAGAGCAAGGTGCACTTCTCTCCTTATAAATCAATGTCCTATTGCTCTTTCCAAGGTGCAGTCCTAATACCACCAAGAAAGCTTCCAGCTTTTTTGGGGGTAAACAGGGAAATGCTGAAATAAGCTTTCTTTGCTTTAATAAATCTGCAGAATTAGGTCCTCATTTCTACTTCAGGTGTGTTTTTGAAAATATTTGTTCATCTTTCAGTGAACAATGGCAGAAGTGGCCTGGAAAAGGAGCAGGGTGGGAGTGCCGCACGTGGTATGCCGAGAGGCATTTCCTGCCCTTATCTCCCCTCCTTCGAGGTATTGTAAACGGGGCTTCAGATCTGCAGCCTGTGTTACTGGAGCGGAGATCGCCAAAAAAGATACTTTCCCAGGAATGCTTGCAAGGGGCAGGAGCCGTGCTGTGCGGGGCCAAGTTCACGAGAGGTGGTAAAGAGCTTTCCAGCCAAGTCCCTGTGCTTGGAAAATGCATCTGCCCCAAAATAAAAGCTTTTTGGAAAGTGGGCTACATTTACCCTGTGCTTGTCAGCAGGGTTTCTGGGTGCCATGGTGAGTCCTGGCTTGTGGAGGCTGTGGGCGGGGGTCAGTGAGAGCTGCGCGGGGCTCTCGTGCTGCGGAGGATCTGCTCTATGCTTCCCTTGCTTTCCAGTGGCATGCTGAAGTCTTGAGTTGATATTTTCCATCTCGGGCAAGTGTTTGAATTTCTAGGTAGTATCCCTCTTATGAAAAAATTCGCAAGGATTTGGGATTGTCCCTAAGTGGAGCTAAAGCGTTTTTTGTTTTTTTTTTTTTCAATCTTAAGTTCTTATGGGATGGAACAGGGTTGTTTTGGGGTTTTTTTTTTTGTTTTGTTTTTTGTTCAGGTCTATCCTGAAACCCTCAAAATAAGGTTTGCAGGTGCTGCTGAAGCTGCCCTTGGCCTTCTGTTGGCCATTTACTGGATAAAGCAACTGCCCAGGACCTGCCTGTGTGCTCTGGCTGAAGTTGTTTGTTTTCAGTTCTCAAACCAATTATCTCGCAGAGGAAATGGCGTGCCTTGCTGTCAGTCTGCCGAGATATTTATAGGTAAGGTCAAATCCCTGTGGAAGGTCTGTAGCAATGTCTGGAAGGAGTGGATGTCTCAACCTTGCAAAATTCACTGGGATGTGCTGGATGTGCTGCACAGCATGGGTATTTCCTTGCAGCTCCTCAGAATAATGCCTCCACAATTGGGCTGCTTCGCCCTCTGAAGAGGGATGAATGGTGGCTTTTTGTGGCTTGGCTGGATGGGGTAAGGTTTGGTATTCTCACCATGTCTCCCACCTGGGTCTAGCTACCTCTCTTCTGCTGCTATTTTTCCCACAGATACTTTGCATCTATTATATACGACACTGTTGCTTCCTTTCCTTTGAAGCAGGAGAGTTGAGCAAGGAGTGGCTTCAGCTGCCCTGTTGGGGCTTTCTCAGGTGCTTGTAAATACTTAAGCTCTCCACCGTCTCCCTTCCCCATCAACTCTTTCCCCCCCCCCCCTCCTCCAAGCTGGCTGAATCATAAGAGCTCTTGTCTTGTAAGTGGTTATTTGCAGCTTACCTTGATTTGGCACACTCACCTTGCCATTCGATGTGCTTCACATGGGTCTATTTGGAAAGGACTCGTTCAATTTACTTGTGACATTGGCTTTATTTCAAATGCACCTTTCTCTGATGGTGCTCCCCCCCTGCTCCTTAAATCCGGGACACATTTCTTCCTTCTGTGCAGCAGATGACTGGGTGGCTGCCCGTGGGGCCCCCAGTTGATCATTCTTTGGGTAGCGCTGCTCAGAGTTCTCTGATGTCATGGTCACACCAAGAGTCTGGGGCTGTGATTTAACTGCTCTTGTTGCTGTGCTTGTGGAGCCTGTACAGCAAAACCAGAATGAGCTAGTGTGTGGCAAAGAAAAAAACCTGAACGAAGAGAGAAATGAACGCAAAACCCCATGTATTTAAGTAGCTGAAGTGGTTTAAGTGTTAGTAATACCTCACTGGGAGCCACATCCTATCCATCTGCCCTTGGCTAGGGCTAGGGTGAGAAGGGGCTGATGGATGAAGTAGAAGAGTGCAGATGATTCTTCTGGTGGGTAGAGCCCCTCTGTGAAAACCTGCCTGGCTTCCGGGTGCTGGACAGGTAGCCCCATGCATCTCCAGCCTCTGGCTTCTGGGTTATTTGTGCTGGGATGGTGTCATGTGGTGTCTGTGGCTGCCCTGGGCTCTGTCAGAGCATTCTTGGTCCCCTCTGCCCTGTGTTTTGCTGCTCAGACTGAAATGCTTCAGGGAGGTGGCTGCTGGTGTGCATCAGTGCAGCACAGTCCTGGCTACAGTGTTGGGGACACCTGTAAGGAGGGGTGATGGTTACGCTGGAAGGGTCCAGCAGGAAGGAAGGATGTGTCTCAGTACTTGAATGTCTCTGGAGTTGTCTGAGGAATGATATCAAATACTATGAAAGATCTTTGCTCATTAAGACTTTCTTCTGCTCATAAGAGAGGGCAGTCTTGAACTATAGATGTGAATGAATTGCACAGTAAAACTACTGCTTAATCGCGAGGGTTTTGCTTCGGTGTTTGGAGTGGATGACGGATGGAATCACAAAGGCCAGTGAGAACAACCAAGCAATTAAAGCGCAATTAAGTGAGCTGTCTTTTGAGAAGGTAGGTGGTGCCTAGGTAGGTTGTGTTTTCCAACAGCCTGATCTTAGTTGCTTGTCTGCATGAGATGATGAGACTTGATCCCTCACACTTTCCTCCTCATTTCAGGTTTCCACCATATTCTCATCGGACACTGCAATGGGCCCTTCCCAGCTTGGCCTCAAGATGCTGGTATAGCAGCAGGCAGCCGCGATCCAGAGGACCTGTGGTGGGACATTGTCTCCTGCTGGGGCATCTTTTATCCCCTCTCTCTCGGCAGAAGCGATGGATGCCCATGTGGACCTCCTGACAGAGCTGCAGCTGTTGGATAAGGTGCCCACGCTGGAGAGGCTGCGGGCAGCCCAGAAACGGAGGGCTCAGCAGCTGAAGAAATGGGCGCAGTATGAGAAGGAGATGCAGCACAAGAAACGGAAGCATGAAAAGAAGAGAAATGCTGTTAACCGAAAGAAAGTGTCTTTTGAAGCGAGCGTTGCTCTGCTGGAGGCTTCTCTGAGGAACGACTTGGAGGAAGGTACGGCACTTGTATCTGACGATTTCTTTGGCTACGTGTGAGGTCTATGTAGTGCTGTGCAAAGGCATCTGTGTTGACATCCATGGACTGGACTACCCTTGACATGGTGTTGGTCTCTGGAGTATTGCCATCTCTGATATAGCTATGGGGTCCTCAAAGCACTGTGTGACACCAGCGTTACCTAGACTGACATCAAGAGTGGGCACATGAATGCTAGGATAGGGCAGGAGCTAAGACTGAGATCTGGGGAAGGGTTTTTTTCTCTCTTTCCTTTTCACACTTTCTACTTACAGAAGGTGTGAAACACTTCTTTGCCTTCTGGATGTGCCTCTTCTAGTGGCTTTATGGAAGTCTGTTGCAGGGATTTACACGTCAGTGTAAATCACTTCAGCTTCCCTGCTTGGGGGGATGGATTGAGAGCTACATGGATGTATGAATTTTTTCCCTATTCAAAATTCTGAAAAGCATGCCTTTGCTTAATGGTTCCTGTAGAAGAGAACTTCAAATTGTTCAGCAATTGGTTTAGTTGTACCATTTCAAAGTGGATCAAAGTGCTTTGCTTTTGCTTCAAAATCTGAAGGGGCAAAAAAAAAAAGTCTAAAAGTCAGTCCTCATTAGCCTCAGCACAGCATGGGGGAGAACCTGTAAGCTCTGGGGAGCCAGAGTTTACTTCTCTGCAGAGAAGTAAAAATGTTTCTCATGAGACCTAGAGCAGCGTTTGGGGTTACCACTCTGCCAGGTAGCAAAATTGGTGTGACCTTCCTGATCCCTTGGCATGGCAGAGACAAGAGAGATGCTTAGGAAACCTGGCCAGTTGAGTTGCATCTCTCCTAGTGAATGTTGCTCTAGTTTCCAGCATCTTTTGCAAGAAGCAGTATATACTTGCCTGGTATGTGGGTGGAAGGCAAGGACCTCGTCTTGTCTTGTGAGGAATCTCCCCAAAGTCACGTCCCTGTTTCTGAGAAGGTGCCTTTTGTGGACCATGACTTGTCCTCGTGTGGGTGTTTTGCACCCATTTGGAAACGGAGTGCTTTGGTGGTGGACAGTGATGCCTGCCTGGGCAGCGTGTGTTACAAGTGTTTGCCAAGCCCTGCTGTGTGTCTGTGGTTTTGCATGCATTTGTGTAGCCTCTCTCTGGGAGAGCAGACCTGTGATAATGCCCTGGAAACTGCAGGCTTTTATTTGTTTCTTCTTTGCTTTAAAGGTTTAACAGTTACTTCCAGCTCTGTGCTCCAGTGAACCGGTGTTTCTCACTCTGAGTCCTTGTAGTCTTCTAGGAGAGCCCCAACAGTGAGGCAACTGGAGCCCTACAGTGAAATTGTGTCTATTGACATTGCCTGAGATGACAGATTTATGACTTGTATTGCCTCTGCCTGTGCTGGCAGATACTTCACAGGGTATGGCTTTGGGTTTTGTACCCAGCTGCCCACCTGTAAGTGACAGGTCATAGTTTTGGGGTGAATAACGAGCGTTTCATCATCCTCCTCTTGGTGTGGTGATGGTGCCTCTGCTTAGCGCTTGGGCTGGAGGATGTGATGGAGCCAACGGGTCTGCAAGAGGCCCAACTTTGTAGTTTTGCTTTCTGCACTTTCTGGCTTTGGATCTGGGCAGTTTGGAAGGAGGGGAAGCTCCTTCACTGTCTGCCTTACAAATATTTTCAATTTTTTTTGAGATGCACAAAAGGCGGAGGTGTTTGCAAGCATGGCACTGATGGAGGGTAGTTGTGCACCCTGATGGCAGTGAGCAGGCAGGGCTGGTGTGTGTTCAGGCAACGGTATTAGCACAGGTGCCACAGGTCCTGTGGACAAGAGTCTTGCACCACATGTGGACATGGATACTTTGCTGTTGGGGGTACAGGAGTTGAGCTTTCATTTCACAGCTTTACTCTTTCCCTCCTGGGGAAAATCCATTGCGGCAGGTCTCTTTTGGTACTGTAGTTGTGTTGACCTCATTCCATAGGTGAGCCCAGGTAGTGGGCTTTAACCATTGGTTGTTCTTTCCGATGTGATGCTGGTTACACCAAATGTGATACAGGCACTTCCCTGCTCAGTGGAAAATCAACCTCTCCACCCACCGGAGAGGGCAGGGGAAGTATCCACAGTGCCATAGGCACTTCCCTGTGTAGCTGGATTTTTCAGATGCCTCACGTTTTTAAATTTGATTTGCTTTGTGGTCACTTAGTTTAAGTCCTAAAAATAGAGTGGGGGGCAGGTTCTGTCCCTGGTCTGCTCCCTCTGTGCTATGGGACCAGTATAAAGGGGAGGATGGGACAGAGTCAAACCCACATGCCAAACTGGGAAAACTCCTTATCAAGTGCCCTAGGCCAAAGTGAGGGAATTTGTGGGCTTTTGGAGGTCTCGGGTGATTATTTTGGTGTATGAATGATCTTTTGTTTCCATGTGGGAAGTGGAGGGGGAGGTGAAATATAAATGATTAAGAAGTTAGCATGAGGAAGGTTAGAGAGCTGGGGGTGCGGCTGGTACGCATCACCTCTGACCTACCTCTGAGTGGGTGTGCCATTTCCATTCTTTGTTATTTTTCTGTACTTTTGTATTCATTTTTAATGTTCTCACTCCTGAACTGGGAGACGGGATGGTATTAGGCGCTGTGCAATGAAATCGGGGGAAAGAAAGAAAGTGAAGCTGAATAGCAAGTTGACTCTTTGCTGGAAGGTGTCTTGTGCTGTGGCGTAACCTCCTGATAGAGGCAGTGGGTTGAACCCTGTAGGATGGGGTTGGTGGGTGCAAAACCCTGCCCTACTCTTTGGGGAGCAGCTCTGTGTCCTTGAAGACCTGGACGTGCTGACTTCACTGTCTTGTCTGTGCCTTGCCCAGGCGTAATTGAAAGACCAGCACTTGCTTTGCTCAGCTCCTGTGCACCCGTGGGTATCTGCAGCACCTGCCCTCATCCCTGTTTCCTTTTGCCACTGATGGCACAGCCACCGGGCTGAGCCACCCCGGCTTCCTTTTTAGCCTGTGACCTCTGGCTCTGCAAATGTGACGGCCTCAGAGGAGAGGACTTCTTTCCCCTGTAAGGAATCCAGGTTCCTCTGTGGCTGCTGACAGGTGACTGGGTGTGTTGCAGCATTGCTGCATCTCAGCGTGGTGGCGAAGCAGGTCTGAAGGCAAGGTCCCCAGGGAGCATCAGCCCCGGCATGGGCAGGAGCTGCGAAGGGGTGACGGCTCCTGCCTGCTTGTTACTCGCATCTTCTGCAACAGATCTGTCAAAATATCCCAGGTTTAACAAACAAGCTGCTATTAAAATCTCCTTTGGATCTCTGCTGACAGAACCAGGGTAGGGAGCACAGTGTGAACACGCTGGTGGCAGATGTGAGCAGACAGTCGTGCTGGGGAGGAGTAGGTGATGGGCAGTGACCCCAGACTGAGGGCAGCGGTACCCCTGGCCTACAGTGTGCTGGCCAGGACCTTCGGTTTGGAAAGCTGAAATATCTACAGACAGCTCGTGGGTGAGCTCCGAGGTGAGAGCAGAGCACTCCTAGTTGCCACGCCGGACCTGCTCTGCTCTCCCCCGTGGAGGAGCTGGGAACGGGTGTCTGTGGAGGGGCATCATGCACGATCACCGTTTTAAGTGAAAATATGTTTAAGCCCTCACCCAGCTGTAGGGACGATCTGAGCTGGTTGTAGGGGGATGGTGCAAAGGGGAGGACACGGTCCACACAGAGCTTGCAGGGAGCGGCAGTGTTGTATACAACCTCCGGGCTGTTCTAATAGTTGCGAAGAAGAGTTGCTTTATAATGCAATAAAACAACACTCTATAAGCTACCATACTAACCACAAAGAAATTGAAAGGGCTGCTGAAGGCTGTGGCCCTTGAAGGCTGTCCTGCAAGGTGATGGACTGAAACCGTGGGGAGAAGGCTGGTCCTGCCATTCCCAGGGTGGCACCTTGTCCCTGAAAGCAGCACTGGCTGCTGCGGGGCTGTCGTGTCCAGGTCTTTCTACATCACTGAGCTCCTATTTAAGGAGCCCCAGAGCGCAGGGAGAGGAGCTGGTGTTCTGTAAATTGAAAAAAGAGATTGCAGAGGTGGGTGAAGTGGCTGCCTGTACAGGCATGTGGCATTTGCTGCCTGGAAGTCCCTTTGCACCCCCCGCCCGTTTGCAGGGCAAGCTCCCACTTGAATGACAGAAGCGGGAGGTGTTCATGTTAGCTGGGGGGGTGAGCTGTGTTCGCTTCAGCGAACCAATGGAGAAATAAAGCCCTTGAAGGACCGATTCACCTTCCAGCAACACTGGAGGTGCCCTGGTTTCTCCTGCTCTCAGATGAGAGTTGCCCACTGCTCCCCCAGCTGTGGCTCCGGGAAGCAATGCTGCAAAGTCCTTCAGCTCCCACCTTCTGGCAGTTCATCCTGCAAGCAAAACTTTGTCAGAACCAGAGTCTTGCATAAAACAGCGTTTCTGCAGAACTTTAATCATGCAGATCCTTACAGCTGGTGAGTCAGAAAGTGAATGAAAACTCTGGTTTGATGACCTTGGACTTGGCATCCAGCAAAATGGTTCCCGTTAGCAGAGCAGTGGGTGCAAGCTTGGGGCTCGCTGGGTCCTGCACCGGTGTGGAGAAGATTTCCCCAGGGAGGGTATAAGTATTGCACAGCTTATTTGTGTAAATACATCCCCCACGTTTCCCTTCATGCCGACCCTTAAATCTCCTGTAAATGTGTGTTAATGACAAGTGTGGTAGACCCTTTTAAGAGCCATCCCCAGGCAACTCCTACTGTGCTCCCTTTGCACCTTTCTGGAATAAACCCAACCTTGTCATTTGCAAAGGCACTTTAAAAAGAGGCCCTAATTAGTGTCTATAAATTGCTTTCTTTAACCTTTCCAAGTTGATGTGATCTGTTCCCTTGTTACTAAAAACCTTTTATGAGGTGCCTTAATTTTCCACCCACATTATTAGTCTCCTGAAGCTTTTTACATAGGGTTCCTTTGTCCAAGTCTGTGAGCAAGTGCATTTATCTGTCTGAGAAGATTTTTCTCCTGGGTTTTGTGCCCTTTGAAGGGCTCTAGGAAAAAAAAAAAAATTTCTTATTGCCAGCAGTCTGAGTGAATATCTGGGTATTTGGGGAATGACTCGAGTCAGAAATGAAAAGTTTCTGTTCAATAACAAAGGCGTTTCTTGAGTTTTAAACTCCACAGGTGTGGAAATGAAAGCTGTCCTCTTTGGGAAGCCATGTGTGGGAGACCTTGGCAAAGATGGATTTTGTTAATTTTGTTAATGGTGGTTGGTATGTCTTCCAAAAGCAGATTCACGTATTTGGCCACATTTAACTTGGCTTTTTCATGCAATCTGGATGCAATGCCAATGCGGGGTGGCTTGCATATGGCAGCTAACTAGATGGCATCTGAGAGCATAAGCAATATTGAATATGTAACTTTCTCTGTTGTCATAACAAGTAAATAATCTTTTTTTTTTTTCCCCTGACTTCCTGGAAATTCAATCAAGTGGGAAAATTATTTCCATAAGAGCTTGAAATGCCAACTTTTCTGTTTGTAAACTAATGCTGGAAGTCTGTCTCAGGTTTTCCTGGGATGAGGACGTCTCGCCCCCCAAATCTGGAGTCAACTTAAACATTTTGTTTCAAACCCTTTCTTTGATCAAACTTTTTTGATTAGAAAATCTTTTTTTTTATTTCTAAAAAACAAAATGAGATATTTCCTTCACTTCAGAATGTGCTTTTTAAAATGTGCACCAGCTATTGTAGAAGAGCTTTGGTTTCAGCTGGTCAAGCCTTTTCTTAAATCCCTTTCTGAAAGATTGGGGTGTCTGTTCTTGGGGTGCTGGCTGTTGCACGCACTGAGCATCACTGCTTGCTGCTTCAAGACGTGCAAGTTGGGAAACAGACTTTTTCCATGCCTACAGACCAGAAATTCTGTATCTTCTGAGTTTCTCGATTCACAACAAGGCTTATAGCACAAGCAGTCTCCCTCCTGCTCCCTGAGCAGTGAGCAATTGCTTTTTTTGACTAAAACAAGAACTGAAAAAGTGCATGCAAATGCGCTCTGACTGTCCTTACCAAGAAATGGTGATGTAGGGATCCTGCAATTTTTTTGGTCAAAATTTAAACACAACACCCCCCGCCACCCCTTGCAGACCCAGCTGCCCACCCCCACCTCCACGTGCACATCTTTCTGCTTGCACCTTGTTTCAGCAGGGCGCGCGTTCTCAGCTTGCGTGATGGAAATGGGTTGGTTTCACATTGTTTCAGTTTCTGGCTTTTACACGTGCCAGCTTCCACCATTTCTGATACCGCTGAAAATATTTCTTTTGTATCTTGTAACAGTATTACAAGATAATGAATGAACATTGGATTCAAACTACTTGTCCCTCCAGTAAGGATGGTCTCTTTGGATTCAAGTTGTTTTAAATCAAACAGGGATTGGCCAATGACTGCTGCCGATCCCAGATTTTATTTCATACTAGAATTGGCTTAAATCACTTAATTGGCTTCTAAAATTTGGCTACATTGTGTTTTGGAGGGGAAACTCAGAACTGGTGTCTCCTTGGTTGCATGTACCCCTAAATGCAAACTGGGCATTTCTTTGGTTTATTAGTATCGTTGATGGTTGCTTCTCAATGCAACCGTGAGTAACGAGTATTCCCTTTTGAAAGGAGATATGGGCAACGGGGAGTAAAGACTGAAACTCTTAGGGTTGTGCATGCAAGGTGCAGTAGGTAGGATATGTAAGGTCACCATCTGCTCTGCAAACCCTGCCCGGCCAAATCACAGCAGGGAGAGCTCAGGATGCAATGGCCGCCTTGGCCAGGAACATCAGGACTTTTGTCAGCCAAAGGCAGATTATCGATGGGACCTTAATTCAACCAGGTGCTCGGAGATGTTTGTGCATATAACCAAGAACTAAATCATTGGCATTTAATCTTTCCTTTCCCTGTCTTGGCTGCTGTGCTTCCAATGACGTGGAGGCAGCCTTGGATGGCTGCTTATTTTCTGCTGTCTACAGGCTGCCAAATGTTGAAGTCAGAACTTCCCAGTCTGAGCCTGATAATGCTTGCTGATATATCGGTGGCTTTTTCTAGCCAGTAACTTCCCAGCTTGGTTGTCTGTGTGATTTTTCCGGGGGGGATCACTGCCTGCCATCTGCACGAGGGGGACCAAGGCATGGAAATGCAGCAATGGCCGTGGGTATGGGTCGGATCAAACACTGAAAGCAGCACGCCTGGCTGCCTGCTTGGGGGGATCACAGCGTGGAAGGGCTGATGCTACAGCCCAGCCAGCTCCTCGCTCTGAGGGGCTGTGACATGGAGTTTCTTGCAGGCAATGTGTTTCTTGCCTGCCTGGCTGCCTTCCAGGTGCATGCTGTTTCCTACGCTCTGATTAACTGTGTGTTTATCCCACTCCAATAACGAGAAACCAAAGAGTGTACATAGCAGCTCAGTCAGGGACCTCTGGTATCTTCTGCGAAATAAGCACCAGTAACCCAGAGTGAAATATTGTCTGTCTTCCCACCTTGGCTGTGACCTCTGATAGCCAAGGGTCTGTCTCACTGCGATGCTGTGTTGTGATATCTAACCCAATGCTGCTAAAAGGATGTAAGACTTTAGCCTGGTCACTCCTGAGAGCTCGCTGGTACCTGGTATTTTGCAACATCATTCTGCTTTCTAGTGTATTTTGTCAAAAAAAAACCCAAACAAAAAAAAAAACCAAAAACCACCAACCAAAAAAACCCATCAAAAAACAGCCCCCAAACCAAAACAACCCACAAGCACAGTTCTGCATCCAAATATCTAACTCTTCTTTGCAAGCGAATATTGGTGGGAAAATGAATATTTTTGGAGGTAAAGCCTTCTTGCAGGGCTAAACCTCATGTGGCTGCTTTACCCTGATGCAGTTGAAAATGTGGTGCTTGGATATAGTTTCTGGACAGGAAGAACTTGGCTGTAAGCTGTGGCTGCAGGCTCTGCTTTCTGCCCCTTCTGGTCAAGGAGCACTTGGAAAGTGGAT
>VYZV01021230.1:21932-60670 GCA_013401275.1 Pandion haliaetus | reverse complement strand
TTTTTTCCAGATTTAAATTCCTGCCTTTTTGGATTTGGGCCAGCTCATCTCAGCTGGTGTAGATTTCTTCCTCCTAGAATCATGGAAAATAGAGGTTGAGAGGGCCTCAGGAGGTCATGTAATCCACCTCCTGCCCCAAGGCAGGATCAACTGTATCTAAAATGCTTGCTAATGAGGTTGGAGTTAGGTATCTTAGTGTATTTATAGGCATCTCCACCACACAAGAGCACATATACCTGTGCAAGTGGCCCTGCTTCTCATTCAGTTCTGCATATTTTTTTTCTCCTTATATTTATCTTCCTTTATTTTGCTTTGCATCCCATCCTTACACTTATTGACTGTGAGTTTCCCTACTTCCGTGAAGAATGCTCTAATTCTTTCTTTGATAGCAGTTGCTATGGCAGCTGGTTCAGGCAGTGCCTTATAACCCAGTGCTGAGCTGCTTTTACGTACACTTTCACTGCTTGTTTTTTCCCTCTGGAGCCTGGCCAGATCTTTGGGAAACCTTATTACCCACTGCAAATGTCTTGACAAAAAATAGAATAAATAAAAAAATTAAATCAGATTCTGGCACAACTGTTAAAAACATCTCCTAAGCCTTGCCTACCCTCTAACCTGTTACCCAGAGGATGCTAAATAGGCCAGGAAGCAAACTGTTTAATTCTGTCTGCTGATGCCTTTGTAATCAAGAGCCGAGATGCAATCAAGCACCCTGCACTCTTTTTAATTCGGGGAACAAGAGTCCATGTGCAGCTACTAGCAAGCGGATGCAGTTTCCGCTGAAGTCCCTGCAATTTGCAACTGCTTATTGCTGAATTTGGCCTCTGGATTCTCTAGATAGTGTGAGGTGGACAGGCTGTAAATATCACTCATGTAGGAAACTGGCTTTAGTTGCTCTGTTGTGTTTGCAATGCTCTGTATATATTTTATAACAGTTTGCAGCATCTGTCAGTTTGGCCAAGGATTTCAAGGTAGATCTCAATTCCATTTTTCCTGGTGGTCTCATCTGTTCTGCCTGGCTTTGCTTTCAAAGTGGCACAGATGACTGGTCCCTGCCTTGAGTGTAAGAGCACCAAGCTCTGAATTGCAATAGGAATCTTCCAAAGTCTCATTTATCTTTGTGTGCCTTTACCTGGGCTGACAAGAGAAATCCTATTAGTTAAAAAAAGGAAAACCAACCCCACCCCACCCCCCAAAAAACCAACCACCAATCAAACAAAAATAAAAAAAACCCCACACTTTTTTTTTTTCCTAAGGGCTACTGCTAAAGTGTTCACCTCTAAAAGGGGAGACTAGAGCAGGAATTAACCTCAAAGTCACTCACACCATTCTCCTTGGTTGTACCAGCCCTGTTTTAACTCAGTTGGCAGCTGATGGTTTCCGCAATAGAGAAGCGTTATCTGCACACAGCTTGTATTTTGTCCTGTGTTACACCTACATCTGTCTGGAAACATCCATATTTTGAGTGGGTGTGGGAGATTCTGGCACCTTCAAAGTATTTCCACTGTGGTCTGATTCAGAGCAGTAAAGGTTGGAGATCAAGTGCTGATACTTGCATGTGCATGGTTCTGGTTGAAATGACAGTAGTGAGACATGATAGCTTGGTGTATTCAAAGTCTTTCAAATTATCCAATTTGAAGGATTCTCTATGTCAAACCCATCTATTTCAATAAAAGCAGAATTTTACCAGCAGAATATTATTGAATAAAACCCATGAAGAACAGGAATGGAGCAGCTCTGCTGCACTGAGGTTTCATTGCTGCAGAACATCTGTGGTTGGGACAAGGAAGTCACCTGGAAATCCATACCAGCTTTCAGCCTATTGGAGCAATGACTCTGCAGTGAAGGACAGCCATTTCGCTCACATTAAGGACGTGGAGAGAAGAGCACTTTCTGCAACTGTCTACCAATGCTGGGTTCAGTTCTCATGTGTTGTCAGAGGAGACAGGTGAGATCCAAACTGGGGTGCTGTGATTAACCCTTTGGAGAGTCCATCAGCTCTACAGAGACCAGGACCTAACTTAGAAACCTGGGGCTGGACAACATGCGGTGCTCCCATGGAGAGTGAGTTTCAGCCTACTTAGGAGCTCAGACTCTTTCCGTGACTCTCAAACTTCAGACCTGGTTTATTTTTTCACTTCAGATCCTGTCAGTTTGCCTTTAATTAGTAAGGCTAGAGCAGGGCTCCATGGGAACTTAAATGGGACTCTTCTTTTAATTAAAATTTGGGTTTGGTAGCCTGAAATAGCAGGCATTAGAAGGAGCTCCAGTGAAGGAGGACAGTCCCCGTGGATCTGCAGTGACATCCGCCTGGCTGTCAGGCAGTTGATCACAGGGTTTTCTTTTCTCCTAAAGCTGATGCTGTCAAAACAATGATGCAAGTCCTGAATGTGATACGAAGCTCCAGTCTAGGCTGTAACCAGTCAACTTCCAACCTGCTGCTGGATTGGTAGGTGACAGCGGGTCATGGAGGGATGCTGGAAGTCCATTTTGCTTTTATTAGAAGGGCCACTGAGTTTAAAATTTCATCTTAAAGACCATCTAAGCAGGATTCCCTGTGTGCTTTCATAGTAAATTTATTCTTCCATAACATTAATCATGCAGTTGTGAAATAGCTATGTATAAGCTGCTGCTCTGCCTCCTGACCCAAAGTATTCTCATCTATGGCAATTTTCCATCACTCTTCAGAGCAAGGAAAGCTGTCATTTGAGTACTGGTCAGCACTGAATCTGTAGCATGGATTCAAGATTTGGGTCATCATTGCATTGTATCACTAGTGCTCTAAGATTGCCCATGTGTTTAGTAGTGGGAATGTTTGCAGCATTGATCTGTCCGGTTATCCTAAGTGGAACAAGAGAACAGGAACTATTTCTTGCTTCACTTACATTCAAAGACTTGTCTTCTAGCTGAAGGGCAGTATTTGTTGACTGATTTCCTCCTGTGAAGTGGGATTGACAGCTTGAATTGCAGCTAGAGGTGGAAGGAGCCATGCCCAGAGCAGTGCACGGGTGACGAGATGGAGGTCTCACCATCTGGCTTTGCTTGATCCTTGTATCATTCTCTTGGGTTTGAAAGCTTCAAGAAACACCTTGCTTGTTCACCCTTCCTGGACCAAGCTCTGATAGGAGCACATTGAGCTACCACTAACTGGAGGCTTCTTGTGAATTCCTGAGCATTTTGGCACAGATCTCTAAAGATATTTGGATATTTTAACTTCTATTGAAGTCAGTTTGGTTTGGTCACCTAATGCATTTGTGCTCCTTAAGAATACAGAGTCCATCTGAAAAATGCTCAGCTCCTTTCTGTTGGATGCTGGTGTAAAGGCCACCCAGTTAAGCACTCCTGTCCCATGGTATTAAAATACACTGACATGGTGTTTTGTTCCCCTTGGGGATTGCCCAGATCAGCACCAGGAGTTCCCAGCAGTGGTGGAAATGTCTCGCCTTTTTGCTGTGGGGAGGAGTGGTTCCCTGGGGCAGCCATTACCCAGTTCTGGGAAACGACCCCAGTGCTGTAGGCTCCCACCCTCCTCCTTCCCTTCCCTTCCCACAGGAAGGGGCTGTGGGTTTTCCAGCTGTGAAACAGGAAAGAAATGGGGATCCTGTTTACCTACCCACTGAGCTTTTCACATCTATTTAAAACTCCTTGTAACATGCTGCTTATCGCTGTGGTACCTCATTTGCCAGCTGTCCTGTCCCTACTGTGCCCTCTGGAAAGAGATCCTTCATGGAGCATCATGCTTGGAGGTCCTGAGGTGCCATGGCTGGGATGCTGGAGAGGGCTTCAAAAGCCAGCGGACTGATTCGAGGGGTTAAGACACCAGCACTGGTTGCTGTGTAACTGGGAAACTAAAATAACAGCTTTGTCACCCACAGACCAGGGGGTCTTGGGACTGGGAAGCAAGAGAAGGTTGTTTATTCACACTGCAGTGGGCAAAGTTGGTCTTGCAGTTTTGCCCTGTTCCAAAGCAGTATCTGTCTTAGAGCCCAATAACATCCAACTCGATATCAGCTCCTCGGGAGGTGTCAGATAGTGTCTGACCTGTGCATGAACATGGAGGCTGGTGAAACTTGTGCAAAGCCTTGGCTACATTTATTATCTCTCATCAAAGTATGAGGGGACATTGGGCACTGGCTGTTTTGTTGTGGACCTCCCTTTGCTCTTGTTGGGAAGCCTGGATTCTCTGCAGCTGCAGTAGAAGCCTGCAGTGGGGCAGACCTGCTGTGTCGGAGGCCATCTTCCCACACTGGACAGGAGGTGGCTCCGAAGCAGGAGAACCAGGAGTGCTTCCCATGCACGGGACCTGGGAGCACTCTGTGTTTCTGCGTGCTCTCGATGCTATGGGAAGGTCTTGTTTCTGCGCAGGAGCAATTTGTCTCATTATTGCAGCTCTGAGGGCTGTGAGCAAAGGAAGGCAGGGTGAGAGAGCTGTGACTGGAGAGGGTTTGCTGGTGGAAATGCATGTGGGGTAGGTGAAGGGAAAGCTGGAGCTCTTCTTGCCAGAGCAGGATGCACACGATGCGGGAGCAGGGTGAGCGGTGCAGCCTGCCACTGTCTCTGGAACAGGCTCCTTGAGCAACAAAAATATCATTAGATTTGGTACAATTTGCGGTGTGCAGAGCAATTGTGTAAAATGCTGACTTGTGTGCTTAGGTTTTAACCTGAGCAAAAGGGTCATGGGCTGTGGGGGTATTTGCTTTGGAAAGAAAACGTGTACCTGTGCTTATGCATCCCCTTGGAAGCACACAGCTCCAGAAAGCAGTGGGACTGGCAGGAGCGTGCAGGGACGTGGCCAGGGCAGCGTTCTCCAAGAGTGCTGGCAAGGGAAGCTTTTTGTGCTGTCATCAACCCTGGGGAGTGAGTTGTTCCTGTGGGGTTTGGGGAGAGTGAGTGTGCGAGGGGCTCTGGGGGGCTTTTTACCCTGCCAGCCTAGGCGCGTCTCGCTGCGAAGGCAATTGCACCAGCTGGTGCTAACTGGGGTTAATGAGAAGGCTGGCAGCTGTGCTGTGCATGGCAGAGGGTTTTCAGGTAGTGTCTAACAAGCGACTGCTGGAGCAGGAGCCCAGGCACACAGCAAGTCACTGAGTGGCTGTATTTAACTAAAATTAGACCTTTGTAAGTGGAGGTGACAGCTGTGCATAAGAGTGAACTAATCTCGTGGGGGAGAGGATTTGCTGGAGGAGATGGTGGCTCCCAGGTACCCTGGCCAGTGCATTTACTGGGAGCTGGGATCTGTATCAGGCTTTCATTGGGAAGGCAGGCACCATGCCCCTGGGGTGTGTGTGTTGTGTTCCTGCAAGATACGGTGCTGCGAGCATCCCGAGGGGACCACCAATGTGTCCTGCCTTAGTCTTAAGTGCAGGCTTGTATCAGGGACCACGTAACCACACTGGCGTGCATCCTCAGAGTGGGATGCTTGCGGACTCGTGCATGGGCACAGCCAGTGCTTGAACCAAATCCTTCCTGCGTGGCTGTTCCCACTGGCTGAATTGGGCTGAGCCAAGAGCCTTGGTCTGGTGGGATGGCTTCAACCTGCCCGTAGTAGGAACAAGGTGCCCGGTGCAGGGAGAGTGGCACTGCCAATAGGCACCGAGCATTGCTTACTCTAATTAAATTTTGGGGAGCTTTTTTGGCAGGGGGGAGGGGGGGTGAGAACAGGACAGCTGCTTAACTGGGAAAGTAAGCTGGGGGGAAGGGAAGCTGTCCTTATTTAAAAGGGTCTACCCTTCGCCTGTAAATCTGGGCCAGATCCACTGGTACATGCTGGCTGCTTTGTGTGACCCTGGTAAGGAAAGCAACCATAAATGTCACTTTATAGCTGTTCTGCTTTGCTCAATGAATCTGGATCAGTGGCTCTCTCCCTTTTAATCAGGTTAGTTTCCTTTTGATCTACTCCTGTCAGGGGAAACCTGAACCGATTTAGCTATTCCCATCCATTTTCCATTTGCCTGATGGCTCTTTCCACAAGGCCATGTCAGCTCTACCTTAATTAATGTTAAGTTGTCTGATGCTGTAGCAGCTGATGCTCTGGTGTATAACTTTGTGAATCTTAGCCAATATTAATTGTGAATTTTTTGCCAGATGTTTTGTTTCATTTTTGGACAGATTAGTTTTAAATTGGCAAATGCACTAGATTTAAGGAGAAGACAATTGCTACTAGCTTGCAGAAAGCAAGCACTAATTATCAATCATGTTTTATTGAGCCTCTGTTGAACTGATTTGCCACAGAAAACATCATTTTCTCGTAGTCTATCTACAGGAAATCTGATTTTTGCGAGTTCTGCTCTCTCGATAATGGTGATGTATGCTAGAGCATAGAAGAGAGGAAAAATTAGCTCAGGATTAAAATCTGCGACACCCTGGAATTTAAATCACCTGTTTTTAGGAGCACAAAACCATTATCTGTGCTGGTGTGCCATAAAATCATTGCAGATGCGTGTTCCTTGTCGCTTTTGCGTGTAAACCCTGCCTATGCACATGATTTACAACGCTTTCCCGGACGCAGCAGGGTTTAGTGAATGCAGTGGCTTGTTTGTTTGGTCTGAATAGGCCCCGGTTTTGAAAACGAGCTTTGAGTTACTGTGAGACAAGATAAGAATAGTTGGGGGAAATTTTAGTGTTCCTGCCTCGCTCTGGGGCTTGGCTGCGGCGCTGCACTTCCCGTGACTCAGAGCGGCAGCAAGACACTGGCTTCCTCTGAAATCACCCGGGTTTTGCAAAGCTGCTGGTACGGTCGTTAAGTAAATCAGGTTTTTAGTGAGTTATTCTCCACTGCAGTTGCATGTGATGTCTAAAATATGTGCTCCTGTTGTCTTTAATGCACTTGAATTGTGTGCCTGGAAAGGCAGGTGGAGGCAAAGGGGCATCTTCCAAAGAGGCTCACGTAGCCCTTTCCTGACTCCAAACTGGTTTCGTTTTTCTCTTTTGGTAAGTCGAATAGGGGTCAGCAGTTTTTATCAAGCTATGTTTCTTGTGAAAGGGAAGTGTGATCTCTGAGGGGAGATACGGTACCCTGTGTGACATGGACACATGGGAGCTGATCCAGAAATGTGGCCAAATAGGACCTGTCAGTGGGTTGGCATAGCCTGACCCCTGTATCTCGCTGCTGGTTGAGTCCTGGGGGATGTGTTTCATCAACAGCAAATTTCTCCTTCAGAAGTATCAGAAAGGAAGGGATTGCCAGCCAAGAAGTTGGGGAAACCTTGTCATTCAAATTTAGTCCACTATCTGAAGAAACTCCTTGATTTAAATACTCTGGGGTGAAGGAAAGAGGGACCAGCTGGTTGCAAAGCATCCCAAAACTGCTGACAATGTAAGGACCTCCTGCTTCCCTCACAGTTCCTTGAAGAATCTCTTCCTAATGCTCTTGGGCTTTTACTGCAGAACAGAAATCCAAGGGAGGGTTTGCATATCTTGCCTAGCTGCTCTGGGCTTCAGGTCTATCTGAATTCCCATCTGACATGGGCTCTTGTGACTGGTTACTGCTGGGCTGGTGCTGGGGTGGAGGAGATGACTTTGCCTTATGTCTTGTTCCCTTCCCACGGTGACTTCCCATGGTGACTCTGCAGATCACAGCTGCTGTGATTTGTTCCTCTCCACCTGCAGTGGGGATAGCCTTGCCTGAACCTCGCCCGTGTGTGCTGAGCATTCATCTTTGCTTTTATAGGTGTTTTAGTTACTAGAAATCCCTGGTGCATATGTTCTCCTTTTTAATCAATTTGATGCTGCTGTGCATTACAGGCACAAAACACCTCAAACCAATTTGGTTTATTTGGTCTGTCTAGAGAAACAACCCTCCTGAGGAACAGCCCCGCTGGGGAGCAAGGCTTCAGCAGTGAAGAGGTTAATGCAGTCTGTCCCGAAAACTATCTGTGCCTCATGCCAAGCCTGATTGTCATCTTGCTGCTTTTAGCACCCGCAGTTGTTCTGTCCCCAGAGCACCGTATGTGGCCATTTGATCATTCTATGAGGGATGCACGTTTGTTGGGAAACTGTCCCTTGCTTCAGAGCCTCCAGTGCCCTGTTAGGTGGAAGAGGCAGTGCCAGAGCCTGCTGTTCCTTCTTGTGTCCTTTAACCAAACATATGTGGTGATGTGTGGAGATTTTGGCTAGCAAAATGTGTTCCATCCCCTAGTAACATGTTGCACAGATTATGCAACTTATGCAACAAGGGCTCATTTTAACTCGCTTTTTGCTGGTGATCCCCTCCTTCCCAGGTGTGCCGGATGGCGGAAAGGTAATGGTCCTCTTGGGGCATGTAGCCAAACCAGAGGTTACAGCTGTAAGAGCTGGCAGCAGCCAGGGCAGAAGTGTACAGCCTTCATGCACTCATTTTTCAAAGGGGAATATAGCTAGAATTTGGTTCAAGGTTTGTGGGTCAGGTTTCCATTATACAACTGTACTGGTTGCAGCTGCTCATGCGAGATCCAGACCTTGTTGGATGCTCCTGGTCTGGTGGGCTTCTTTCCCTGGGAATTATTCTTTACGATTACATGTACAGAAACAAACAGGATTTCTCTGTTGTAGCATTAACTGGGGTGGTGGAGTGGGTGTTTTGGAGTGGGATTTGCTTCAGTCTGTGAAATGTGGGAAACATCTCAGAAGCATTTGTTACAAACAGCTGCTTGGAAAGAAATCAAATTTTTTAAGACTGTGTTTTTTCCAGACAAAGGTAGGACCAAAAACAGCTGAGGGAGGGATCTTATAATTGATCACAGGTCTAGTAATGAGCATCAGATCTCCTGCATCTCCCAAAACAGGTACAAGTGCTCTTGGCACAAGTTGTACTGAGCATGTGGATCTCTGTCCCTGTCGGAAGGACAGGACTGCTTGTGTGAGGAAGGTTATACCCCTGGTTTAGTGAGTGAGAGTGCAACCCTCCCATTTCATTTCACAAGGGATAAAACAGTCCATGTTGTCTCCAGGAACCACAGCATTTTGATTCCTGTCCTCACGATAGTCTGTAAGGGCCCTGTCACCCTGGCTAGCCAGCCCTGCTCCCATTCTTGAAGGACTTGCTCTCGAAAAGGGTGTTGAGTAAGATGCTACAGACCTCTTCTGCTGGATCTTGGTCAGCAGAAAAATACGTGTTCTTTCACCAGAAGCTGCCAAAGTTGCTCAGTTATACTCAATGCTGGAGATACTGAATTTTGGTTTTAGTAGCAGGAAAAAGTAGAGAAGTGCTGGATCCAGCCCAAGCGGTTGCATGGGACTGCATGTCTTACCAGTACTGTGCATGAGCCTCAGACCGACTCCTGGTTCCCTGCACCGTCACTGGGATCCACCTCTGCAACTGGTAATTAGTGCTGTCAGCAGAGCAGTGTGAGCAGGCACTTAAGCATTACTTACTTTAATGAACTTACTAAGGTGGGTTTAGGTACTGAAGCATTTTGTTGTTACTGTAAATTTTTAAGTCAAAATATTAGACTGTGGAATCCATGGGAGACGACGCAAAGCTCAAGCCTGGAGGCTTTCCTCTTCTCTTAATGTTCTAAGTGTGGGGTTTTTTTAGGTAATTTAATCATGCAGTCTTTTCTCCTCCATTGTCCAGAAGCAGCCATGGCTGTCAGCGTGGCAGGAGAGCGTAAGGAGGCTCTCTCCCTGTTTGTTCATACGTAGGTGTAAGGGATGCAGGGAGTACAGGGTGATCTGCCACTCAAGCCCAGAAGATGTATGTCACCTTTCTTGCACTGTGACAGCTAAAAGGTGGCCCATGACGCCTGGGCTCTTGTAGTGTTAAATATGTAATGAAAAACTCCCTGATGTGAGGGAGTTCTCATAAGCAAACAGGATGGAATAAAATGGTTCATTAACAAAACTGGTTTTAATACAGAAATTAGCAGAATATTCACCACTGTGGAGAGGAGAATAGTCCTGCCATTGCTAATGGCAAAAGTTAATGGGGAATTTTAATGACTGTTAATTATTTTGAAAACTGCAGTTTTCTTGGGAAATGCAATACACTTTGGCAAAATGAAGCTTTTCTCCACTGTTGCAGAAAGGAAAACTATAACTCCTCTGGGACGACTTTTGCTGCAGAGGGTTTGGGAGGCACTAGACTTGCAATACTAACGTGGAGAGTTGGACAGGGTCTTTCATACCCGGACAGGAGACCTCTCAAAGGGACAAAGGGAGAGAATTGGGATATATTGCTCTCTCTGCTCCCTGCTGATGCCTGCAACTGCTTGTTCACAGTGTCAAGGAGTTGTGTCTTCAATGTTCAGAGATACTGCTCTGCTAAATGGGATGCTTTCAACCTGCATAAGAGCTGTAGGAATGATGTATTTTTTAATTTGGTAGTTTAAACTATGTATTCTGTTAGTAAGCTCAGCATGTAAATGCAAAGCAAAATAAATAAAATAAATTGCTGTATGTGCTGAGCCTAAAACGCTCATCTCAGAAACAGGATGAAACATCAGTGACCTGGTCTGAAGCACTAAGGCAAAGCGCTTTCTGGAGGAGAATTTCAGCTCTTTTCCTCTTTACATTAAGTAAAAAACTCCTAGACTGACCCCGAAGGCCGTTAGACCAGTCTTGTAAGTTTTGGGAGTCCTGAGCTCACATCCCTGGTGTGAGCTGTGCCCGTGGGTTTGGACCCCAGACCTCCCCTCCTGTGATGGAGCATCCTTGTTCCTCTGCCACGATGTACGCAACTCCTCAGCGGTTTGTGGGAGGGAATTGGATTTCTCTCTCCGCCCAGGTCTGATCTGAAGCGTTTTGCTGAATTTGAGCCGTATTCTGCAGATGAAAGTTTTAAGCTGACTGAGATGGCTTTTGAAAGTGAAGGAGCCACTTGCTAAAAAGGAAAGTGCTCCCAACCCCGTGCACAGTTTCTTTTTTACTGCATCAAAGTGCAAAAAGCTGAACAGAGGAGAGCTGGCAGCAAAAGCTGCCTCGTTTTGAGTTCACCATGAGGCTGGCACTTTGGTGTCTGTGGATGTGGCAGGGATGGCTGAAGGCAACAAGTTGGACTTTTTTTTTTTCTTTCTGAAAAGTCTAAATGACCTGTCAGCCTCTCAAGCTGCCTCCCTGTGGGCAAACCTCCTGACAACCACGAAGCCATATTGCATCATCCAGCCTGGGAGCACTCATCTTCTACTGCTTGAGGTGGTGGGAAGCAGAAATCACATAAAACTTGTGGCAGAAGAAGTTTTGAAAGAGTTTTCAACTTTGTGTGATGAGGCAGGTGAAATAACTATTAAAACAAGGTAGTCTGTATGCAAAGCACTTGACAGGTTATAGACCAACCCAGGTTGTATCACTGCATGCCTACTTGTTTTGACCTAATTTACACGTCTTTTGTGCAGTGTCTGAGGAGTCATGAAAGGGAAATTCAAACCTTCTTCAATGAATTTAGGAAACATTAAGGAAATTAATGTTTTGTCCACTATTCTTTTTCTTTTTTTTAACTTGGATGCTCAAGGTAATGGGTCTTAAATTTGGATTGCATGCGTAGGAAGCTGCAGCAAGTTTATGCTGTGATCTTTATTGAGCAGACCATCCTCAACTGCATCGGGCCCAGGACCCACGAGGTGGATGGTCTCCAGCTTCAGCCCCTGGCTGGGGGGACTAGTGTTCTCTGTGCACAGCAGCTGTCACACCATTTTCCTTCTATACTTTGTCAGGCCCGTCTCATTGATTATAAGTATTACTGGAGCTGTGAAAAACCTGCATTTCTGCTCAGGTGCTAACTTCTGATTCAACTCTTTAATGTATGAACTGGTTTCCATGCAGTGCTGAATACTTTGGATTATGATGTTCACAGATAAACTCTCTTGACTTCTCTGACAAGAGTTTGTTGGTTGCCAAGGGCTAGGAGAGAAGTCCCTGTGGCTCTCTAGTCCATTTGGTTATGTTGGAAACAAATCTGCAGCATGGAGAGTTGGGCTGCACAGGTATTTCTTGGAAATGCCCCTGCTTGGTATGTGGTGGTAGAAGGATCACCCGCGCCTCCAGGCCAGGTCCCACCAAGGGCCAGCGTGCCACATTGTGCAGTTGCACGGTGGCCCATGACAGCTGCCTGCTGCCTCTGTGCCCCGAGCCGGCATCGGGCTGTCACGGGCACTGCGAGGCAGCAGCTGTATGGGGGTGATGCTCGACATTGAGGGTTGCTTTGGGATTGGAGGTGTTTGACCTGGAGAGCAAACTGAACGTGCTTTTTCGTTAATACAGAAAAGAAGTTCTAGACTGCGTGATTTGTGTGTGATAGGTGCTGAAATGAAGTTTGAAAGAGAAGTGGTTTGAAACTCTGGGGGAATCGTGGGATTTGATTAGACCTGAAAACTTGCAAACTTCTGGGACTTGAGCTTGTGAGAGGGGAGATAAAAAAGAAGTGGTCCTGCCTGGGTTGCTGGTGAAGATCAGAGATGGTTGTCAAATGGTAGGCTTGGCGACCAAACATGTGTCATTCTCCATCCTGGTGACAACATCATTCCTGATTCATTATTAAATGAAGCGTGCTGGCACACTACAAGCCCTTCGGGTGACCTTGCTCCCCCACCTTTTGCAACTCACTCTCCCTGCCCAGCCCAAGTCCTCGATGTGGTCAGCAAACAGGTCCGAGCCACGCGGTGGAGACCTTCCTGAGGGAGCGATACCAGCCGAGAGCTGCTACCGAGCCACGGCTTTGGTTTCTCTTTTTAAACACGCTCTCTCAAATACAAGGTTCATCTTGGGTTCTGGTTGCCGTCAAAGCTGTTAGCATTGAGACTTCAGCTGTTTTGCCCAATTCCTCTTGGCTGAACAACTGAGAGGACGGGGGAGAGGAAAGGAGAGTTTTCTTGTGCTTAAAGGGTGGAGCTGGGACCTAGGACTCAAGGGCACTGTCACAGCTGTGCCATGGGCTGTCACTGTGACCTTGGCAAAGAAACCTGAGCCTCCTGAGTCTTGGTCTAACTCAGGCTGAGATGTCACATCTGTGAAATGAGGCAAATACTGATCGTAAAATCCCAGGAGACAACCTGGAGCTTGCTCTGCTAACGGCAGCAGCACTTTCAGAGATCTCTGGATGAAAGGCTCTGTTGAAATTCAAATCTCTGAATAGTGTAAAATTTGCTGCTGAATAATTACAGGTTGCAAAAACGGAAGGGCTGCTAAGGATCAGCCAGTGCTTCTCTGGTAAAGTTCAGGTTGCTACTAAACTTGTGTGAAAGTTTTCTTTCTGTAGCAGTTGCTTTTAAAAGGAAACCACAATCTTTATCTGACCAGAAAAAAAGAAGGGGGAGGACTTTCTGCTTTTATAGGCATTTCCCTTCCAGCACTGCGTGGCAATGCAGTTTCCAGTAAGAAACAGTGCTGTTGAGCAGGGGGTGATGTTTTAGCAGATTTAACTCCTGGCGTGTCCCCTGCAGTTGCCGGCGTGGGGTAATGGTGTGAGGCACATCTGGGCTGGGTGTGACCTGGGGGCTGGCACCAGCTCCTGCTGCTGCCATGTCAGACAAAGCTGATTTTGAGAGGGCTGCATTGCAGAGCGTGCCCCGGCACATCATGCTTCTGCCTTAGGCAGGCGTTCAGACCTTGGCTACATGGCACCCTGTTTCATGAATGCAGTGATCCATGGCAGCAGACCTACGGATGTGATTTGGTCCTGTATGTCTTAAAGATCTTCATCCCCAATGTACTCATGCTAAACTGAAGGGACAAAGTTGGAGGGGAAAAAAAAACCCAACCCCAAAACGTGCTGATCGAGGTCAGAGTGGATGCTGCTGAGGGTGGAGAAGGTACTGAAACAGGCAGAACAGTTGGAGCTTCTCTAAAGACCAGGGCAAGGTTAGAGATACACAACAGAGAAAAGGGGTCTCTGAAGTGGGGTAGGCTGAGGAGTAGAAAAGGGAGAGAGACTGGTCCGCCAATGTGCTCCTGGGCTGTCAGCAGGCTGTTGCTGTGGGGAATCATTTGGTATTAATTCAGAGCAGCTTGAAAAGCAGATATGTATTTCCCCATCCCTCCACCAAAACCTCTTTTCTGTTACTCTAAATAGAAAGTTTCCTGTTTTATAATTGAGACTCTTAAAAACATTCTTGTGGTTCAGGTCAACATACAGCTGCTTAGCTGAGGCTATAGGATGCCTGAAATATGAGCTGGGGCAGAGGCTGTTGACTCTGGAACCTAACAACACTTTCAAATGGCAATATGAAGTATTTCCTGCTACACAGAGCATATTAGAGTATCCTCTTGCAAATACTGGCAGGCTGGCTCTGTGTGGAGCTTGTAGGGGGTATTGCAGTTCTGCTCCTCAGATCACCTGTTATGTTATTGTGTTAATGTAACTGGGGAAGCTCTTAATGTACTCGGACAACTGCAAAAGTTTACCTCCTGACACCATTGCTCCCTTTTATCTAAACGTTTCTTAGGCTGTATTAAAGCCAATTAAATTTTTGCTGCATTTCCTTTTTAGTACCCTGAAAGACTTATTTTCTAATAAGCTTAGTATAGACATCACAGGTGATGACTGCTGCATGTCTCAGTAGATAGGTTTTGGTCCAATACATCAAAAGTGGTTTCTGAACAGGTATATAAGTGGGATCCTCTGTGCTACTCAGATAAAAGGCTTTGATGTTGTGTTGTCTGAATGGATTTTTGTGTGTTGTCATGACTTCCAAGAAGAGCTTTATTGTAGGAAGAAAGCTGGAAGTAGCCAGAGCAGTAGGAGAACAGGAAGTCCTGGTTGAGCATTTACTGACTCTGTACGTGCCCTTCGTCTAACTCAGCCTGAAACATGAAGGGAAGCGAGATGTGTTGCTTGCCTGCTTGCACCCACCAAACCTAACATTTCAGGTGCGAACTCAAGAGATGGAGGATGCAGGTTCCTATCGAGCCGCTGCTGGAGGACGTGGCTGTCCCTCATCCCTCACTTTTTGTTGGTGTTCTGTGCTCGGAGCGCTGTCTCGTGTGGCTCTGACCGCAGTGGGACGATTCCCTCTGTGCCTTGTCAGTGCCTTCTGCTGAGCACCACTGCACCCTAAAAGCCAGCATTGCTCTGCTCATTGCTACAGCTTCTGAGTCATCTTTGGGAAACTTGGCCTTGGTCTCCTTGATCCATACCTCCATAANTTAAAAAGTTTTTTTTTTTTTTTTTTTTTTTTAAGTACTCTCTAAATGGTCACCACTCAAATACCTAGTCCAGAATTACCCTTAAAGAGAGAAGAGGCTCTTTGGCAGCCCAGGTGTCATTGTCACAATGGTATTGGGGAATCTGCTTTCCTGGCTCCCTGCCCACAGAAATCCTGCTGAAGGCAGCTGAGCCTGAAGGTTATATAAAACACTCATGCCTTTTAAAGCCCATCATCTGTTTAAAAAACATACCAAAATGATTTATTTGTTCTTCCAATAACAGATGAGGAATGGGAAACCAGGAAAATAATCTCTTGACTTTAGTTTTCCTTTATGTATTTGGTATCTCCTGCATGGAGCAATTTCACTCTTAGTCTGAGCAGCAGGAGAGGATGAGGATGCTTTTGAACATGATGCTACATCCTTAGAAAGGCTTGTCAGGTGGCAGCATGCTCTAATTTTTATTTTCCCTATTGAAATGAATTTGGCTTTGTTTCTGCTGCTTCCTTTGAGCGTTGTCGGTTGCAGATGGGTAACTTGCACACTGTTACTTATCTGAGTAATCCCAGGTGGACGGCAGCCATTAAAGGAAGATGCTTTAGCATCACTAGCACTGTGTGGATTATCAGAGCTTGTAGTCTTGTAGATGCAGAACAAGAAAAATGTGGGATGCAGTAGGATTTGGGTGCCTGGCAGTGGCCCATTCATCCAAGATGCAGCTGTAGGTGGCTGTCCCCTTATAGTATTCTTCTTGGTGCTCTGGTACTACAATGACGGATAGGGGTCAAAGCATAAAGCAAAAATTGATTGAAATAGACACACAGAGAGGGAGAAAGAAATGGACCCTCTGCATTAAATAAGCATACGAGTTGTTGACAACTCTCACTTGTTGTCAGAATAAAATTTGTGTATGAACTGGGCCCCAAGCTCTGCAGGAAGAGTCTGCCATGTGAAGCAGGCTCCTTGGGCTAAAGAAGGGTATGACCTCTTAAGCAAGAAGCATCAAAATCAGAAATAGATTTTACTTGAGAGAAGCAGCACCTGGGCTGAGTGTAGCTGCATGAAGTGTCCCTGCCTGTGTGAATATGGCACGAAGCAGATGGGGCTCTGCTGGCCTCTTTCCAAACTTCCAGATTTTTTGGGTATATTGGAAGGAATGTGTGTGCCCAACTATAAACTAGGTGGGAAGTGTCTTAACAGGCTTTGAACCTCCCCAAGAACGCTTGGTGATCAATCATGATGGGATGTCTCGGTTGCTAGCTCAGCAGGCAAACTGGGCCATATTTATTTTTAGGTGTACTAAATGTCTGAAGCTGTCAAAATGTGGGGTTTTGTTTTCTGTGGGTTTTTTTGTCTTTCTAAAAGCTTTAGGGAGCTGCAGAGTTTATCCCTGGACCAGGATGGGCTATCAGTTGTACATTGCAGGGAGTTGAGGATAAGGCTGAGTAAGTTTATCCTGTTATTGCTCAGGGTTTAGATATGCTTTTAAAAATGAATATCATAGTATGCTGTTTTAGGAAGGTGGATGCTTTGCTGGCAAAATGCTCATAGTTTCAATGCTGTTTTCTTGGCAATGTTTCTCTTGTGTAATAAATATCCCTGGAAAACCATAGCAGTAAAAATGCAGCTTTGAAGTAGCTGCGCCCATCCATAGGACCATGCCTGGCAGGCTGGGGATCAGTTTTTGTAGACCTTTGCCAACACACCTGTGTGGCACAGACACCACCAGTATCTCACTACAAGTAATGCTGGGAAGAGTTTCTTCTGCTATGCTGGGTTTTTGACTAAAGCTACATTTGGGTGATAGTGACTTCTGGCAATGTGTGAAAGCGTGCATCTTAATCCAAGTGAAACTTCTCTTCATTTTATTCAGTGAAATCAGGTATAAACATAGAAGAATTATTCTACTGCTGTAGAGACCTCGGTGCAATAGTAGCTTTTAAAGGTGGCCTGAGAACCAGAAAGTGAACTAGAAGAGTTTAAATATTTTCAAAAAGAAAAAAAGTGCAAAGGAACAGGATAAACCTGGATTTTTAAAAACTAATGGCCTCTGTGTGTGTGTAAACTTGGAGCACACGGGTAAGTCTGCTTGCCAGTATGGACAGTTTGCCACTACATATTTTTAGGAGGAATCAAGATCTCCTATAAGAAAGGTGTTTGTTGGGTTTTTTTTTTTCCTTCCCTGGTATCCATATCTGTTTCAGTTGGCTTTTTCTCTTATGAGTTATTAATACTTGAGGTATGCAAACACTGGGTATAGATGGGAGTGTAATAGTATCCAGAATTTTATGGTGTAGCTTACTGACTTAGGGGGAACTGCACTGACAAAGGCATTTTTTTCTCCATGGAAAAGTCTTCATCTGATTTAGGAACTTTTCTGGAAAAGCTGTTTCTAGTGTAAACTCAGTGGGAAGTAACATCAGTGAAAAACGATAGTGCTGTAATATCTCTGCAGGTGAGAGAGCTGATTACCCCACCTGAATTTTCCTTAGGGCCTTTTGCAGTGGTTTTTTTTGTCTTCCCCCTGATTTATAGGTCTTGAGGAGAATGAGTGAGGCTTGGACATGCTTGGGAGGAGAGGGAGCTCCTGAGAAGTGTGTTTGTTGTGTTTGGGGAAGAGAATCTGTCTGAGGCTGCCCCGGGACATGTGATGGAGGGTGACTTAAAACCTAGGATGTATTTTCACAGCTGTTGTGGGAGCTTTTTCCATTTAACACAGCACAGATGTGAATGATAAAATATAAATTGAAGATTAATGTGCACCATCTTGGCATGTGAGAGATTCAATTATAGGCAGAGCAAGCAGAATAATGGAAAATACATTTGAGTGATTGTTCAGTTAATATAATTTGCTATGAATTATTCACAACAATTTGTCCACCCAGCTCTTATTGTAATCATTTTCATTCCTTCATTTGCTATGCATTTGAAACTGCTTCCCACAACTTGTGCTTGACACATAATAAAGTATATCTACGCATCCAGCCCCTTCTCCCCACCTGCCCCCCCGCCTATGTGCAAAGGAGGACAGATTTTAAAGAGCTCAGCATTTCAAGCACTGAACTCTCTTTAAGAAGTTAATCGTAAGTGTTAAAGTGGAGGCTGCTGCCTGCTGAACCTGCTGATGTGACCTATAAAAGCCCATTCTGTTGGGCTCGCTGTGACCTGAGCTCGCAGGGGGGCTTGCAGAGAACCCATTTCCACACTCTACCTTGTGCATATGGGGGGATCTTCGTTTCACGAGTGGTGTGCTGGGGCTTGAGCCGACAGAAGGCCATCTGCTGGTGTCAAGTGATTAATCTGTGTCTTTGCGAGCTGAAGCGTACGCTTCCTACCTGTGTGGCATCGTTCGTGCCTGGAGGTAGGAGGAGAAGGTGTTGGGCTTTGCAGCAAGGCGTGTGGCACCAGCAGGCTTGAAGAGAAGCACTTTGCTTGCTCGGGTCCCTGTCCCTTATGTTGTACATTAAGCAGCGGAGCGGGTCAGTGGCAGTGCCACAGCCCTGGACCTGAGGGTCCAGCTTCCAGCACTGCAAAGCATTGCAGTTGTGCCCCCCTGTCCTATTCTTAAGGCACTGGAAAACCCACAGATGCACATTTCTCCTAAAGTTTATCAGAAAGGAGGACTTGTTCTTCTTGGCCACATGGCAGGGGCTGTACCTGGGTAGTGGGCACGGCGAAGATGTCCATGTCCTCCCTCCGTGTCCCTCTGCAGGTCTGCCCGCAGGGGGTGGGGGGTGATGAAGCTGCTCTTTGCCACCCCATGCCCTGCTGCTGGGTGTGGTGTGTAGGAATCGGGGCTGTGTTCTGCTACGAGCTTGGTGGGATGCTGGGTAAATCCCCTCACTTGTAAAAGGGGGCACACATAATAGGAAATCACAGTTTCTTGGAGACTTCTGCCTCACTGTTGGGATTTATTGTCTGGAGCATGAGGAATACTGAAGGCAACATCCCTCTGAATTTAGAGAAAAGAGCCAGGTCTCATTGCTGCCCAGCCCTGTGCCCCCCCCTGCTGAACCCCGAGATGCAACCTTCAGCTTAGGACTAGTTGGAAAGGAGTCTGATCTCTTGTTCAAGCCATGTTTGCCTGGACTCATTGGTACCACATCCATACCTAGCTTCATTACCTGACTTTTGTGTGCTCTTTTCTGGTGTCTTGTGGTTGTCAGTCTTCGGTGTGTTGGGAGATGTTGGGAAATGTTTTGAGGGCTGTGGTGAGCCAGTCCTGAGGGCAGATGGGAGCCAAGGGGAGGTACACTGTGAGCACGAGGGCTGCTGCAGGGGTTAGTGGAGAACTCAAAGCTGCTTTAGGGTAAGATAAATCCCTCTCTGAATCTTAACCCTTCAAGGACTGTTACAAGCTCTGTCAAGCCACAATTGCAGAGCCTTCAGCACAAAACCCCATACTCCATATAAAGCTGGGATTTATGCTACTGCTTCTTCCTATGGAGGGACAGCACTTGTAAGGTTAAACTGCTAGCATCTACTTGTGCAAATCTCCATAATCAGGCAAAACATGATTATGGAGCTGCATGTCATTAGTACACAATGGCTCTTAAATGACTGAGATTGAATTAAAACCCTAATGGCAGAGCATCCAAAGTAAATAAGAGACAACCAGATCCACTAATGAATGACTCGCCTATCACTCAGCTTGGATTAGGAGAGCAGGAGCTTGGGGCTGGCCAGAAACAGTAGAAGCACGGGCATTAAATTGAATATACTGGCTGGGGTTCAGCGCTCTTATTACTGTCAAGCATGCAAGTGTCGGGGGGGGGTGGGGGGGGTGGGTGAGTGTAGGCGTGGGCTTCCTGCACTGGCCTTTGAGCTGGAAAAAACTCAGGCTCTTTGGACTCGCCGTGGTGGGGGATGAGTTTTGTTCTTTGTGGTATTCTGCTTTTTTGTATCAGTTTCATCGAGCAGGTGTCAATGCCTTGAAATTATTTCCAGCAAATGTAAATTCCAGCATTCGAGTTGGGTGAAACAATCTTGTGATATAAAGTGTTTTATTTCACTTCTGTCCAGTTTTGCCTTCCTTTTTGATAACATCAGACCAGTGGCTTCCAAACAAAATTTCACTTGGGTTTCCATTTGCTTTTCTTGCAAGTGCATTTTCCAGATCTTTTAAACAAAGCTTCATAAATCAACATTGATGTCATCGTGGACATGTTTTCCATGTCCTACTTTGGATGCCAGAAGTGCTCTGTCCCCAGGGACAGCCCTGCGATGGGTTTCCCTGTGGATGTGCTGGGGAAAGAGCTCCCTCCAACAGTGGGACATGGAGCAGTCAAAAGCAGCAACAGCAGAGGCTGCAGGATGCTTTGAGAGTGACCAGCCTTGTAGTCGTTTTGATTGCCAGCTCTGAAGATGGTTATTGCCCTTTTAGCTTTGTTAGTGTTCCTTATTTTGCAGCTCTGGTTTCACTTAATGGATGCATCCTTGCCATCAAATAAGATGGGACTTGAATATCTGTCGCTACCCTGACCCCAGGGAGATGATTATGAACCTCTGGCTTGTACCTGTGCTGTCAGTGACATTTGAGGTGGGAAAAGTATTAGGTAGTGAAATCTCTGGAGAAAAAGCAGGGAATGAACAAGTAAACAAGAGAAGATAGGTATAGATCATGAAGATCTGTCAGCAGTGTTGAATTTGAAGAGTTCCTGGTGTTGCTATTAATTTACATCCTCTGCCAGCCTTATTGCTATTACCCTGTGCAAGATCTGTACCTCAGAGCAAACTTTATTTTTCACCTAGGGGCTAATGACTTTTCATGTGTTTCAGAAATTTGCATTATAATGGAATAAATCTTATCCTTTCCCCCCAAAGCAGCAATTAAAAATAAAGCCTCCAGGAAGCTTTCTTCAAATACCCAACAGCTCATGTGAAGTGGCCAAAGCAACCCTGGTGTATTTTAGATGTGGCAGGCCCCTGAATGTATTGGGCTTCTCATCCCAGATTGATAACTTCTTGAGGCAAGACCTCATCCCTCCCAGAGTGGGATGTCTCTTACAGTTGTAACTCAGGACCCCAAAATCACCGATTGCCTTTGAGTTCCTCTGGGCTGCACTGTGCAGAGGTGGCACTCAGATGTTGCAAAGCACAAGATAAAAATGTAGACTGTTCCAGCAGTACCATATGAAAATGATAGCTGTAATAGCAGTCTCCTTTGGAAGGAAGTTGGGGGAAAATTGTATGCTGGTGCTCTCTGCTGGATAAAACCAAGAAGGCTTTTTTTTCTCGCCGGCACTGCAGTGGCTGCGGGTTCACACCAGTGTTGGGCTCTTGGCTGTGAGGTCTCCTGAGCTCTGCCCACACTGGAACACCCTGATGGTGTGGGTTGCCTTTGTCTTGAACTGGCCAGGGCTAGCTGAGAGCAAGAGATGCGTTAAGATTACGGCTCTAATTCTCCTTTCCTCCTGTCTCCTTCCCTTGCAGTGTGTTACTTGCTGAAGAGCAATGTCAGCCCAGACCTGTGCAATGAAGATGGATTAACTGCACTGCATCAGGTGAGGCATGGGAGGAGGTCACAGCTCCCTGCTGCTCTGCACTGTCGCATCTTCCCACTGCCCTCTGAGCAGACCTGTTGGGGTAAACGGAGAGAGTGCTTGTATTTCATTGTTTGGCACAGTAAAAGCAGTGAAACTTCACTATGTTGTGCTGGCGATCCTGTTTCTTCGGGAGAAAACTGAGATCAAACCCTTCTCTTGCTGTATCCCAGACTTTGTGCAGTGATAACAAGAGCTCAGGAATCAGGGCTGGATTTCAGATGCAAACAACATTTCTTCCACCCTTTAATCTTTGCAAGGCTGTGCTATAAACTCCTAAAGCAGTTCAACTCAAATTGAGAGACTTTGGCAACTCGCAAGTTTTGGAACTGGTTTAAATAAACGATGTGCAGGATGCTTGGCGAGCCTGCTGCTGCTCTCTGTAGGCTCAGGGACTTCTGAAAGTCTGTGTGAGATGGCAGCAGCTGATCGCCAGTAAAATACAGCCTTGCTATAATGGCGTGTAAGCCTGCGTCCTTCCCCAGAGCTTCTGCACTGATCCTGTAAGGGTTTTTCTATTCTTCAGGCCCCCGTCCCCACCCCTCCTCATGAATCCTGATGTTCAGTGCGAAAGCACCAGGAGAGTCAGCCTGCAGAAGGGCCGTGGGACTCGCCGTGCCTGGCAGCTGCCGCCTCCGCTGCTGCGAAAAACAGTGGCGTGGTTGTCACACTCACTCTGAGGGTGGAATGGGTACTCATGGTTTTCTTGCCATTAGTCCCTGCTGTAAATGCCCCCATTGACTCCGGATTTTGGATTCTTCTGCAAGTTGCTTGCTCTCTACAAAGCTGGATGGATCTTTGCTTAAAACTGGCTTCTAGAAGGATAAAAGGTTCCCACCACCACCTCTCCAAAGATATGTTACTCTGCACACAGAGAAGTGCTTTCCCCACTAGGTACTGAAGCCATGAAGAATCCCACCTCACCCACTGAAGGATCAGTTATTGTAAAGGTGCATTTGGGAGTTAGGTGGGTGGTAAACAGAGAGAAGCTCCTAAGTGAACACTATTGCCGATTAGCAGTGGCTTCCAGTGAAGGATGCAGTTAAACTTCTGTGATAGCTTGGCCATGTGACAGGCATGATTTTAACCTCACTTCCATATGCAAATAGTAAACAGAAACAGAAGTACATAAAGGGTCCTTGTCAGGCAGCGGCTAAAATGTTTGTTGTGGGTTGTAATTCAGCCCTATTACAAGCCCATACTGCAGTGCTGAGCTGTGAGTCTCCTATGTGGGTCTGCAGTAATGTGTAGACCACAAACAGGCTTCTTGCACAAGAATGAATCTTATTTTAGTGTCTTTATCATGTGCACATTCATGTCAAGAAGTGAGCATGAGGAAGATCAAAGAGCAAATTCCACCTCCCCCAAAGGAAAGCGGTTGAGGCACTTCTTGCAGGTTGCCTCTGGAACTGTGGTGTAAATGCATTGAGGATGCTGATTTTTTTTCAAGAAATGAAAGGTGCCCTGTGACGTACCTCATAATTCTGGGAATCCAACTTGCATCTCTTCAGATAACTGTGGTAGGTAGTGTGAGATGGTAAGAAGACTTTTATTCATCACATGCCAATGTGTGGGATATTCCCTAAGAAAAGGGAATGTCAGCTTGTCAGCTCATCCCTTGGTATGTGGTTATACTGGTTATGTTGAATTTCTGCTATGCTTGCTCTTGAATATGGAAGACCCAGTGGAACAAAAGCTGTGCGCATATTTGCTATTATTCCCTGCTGGTTCTGCCCCCAAGCCAGAAGGCCGTGTAAAACACCAGTGACCTTCAGTCTGTCCAGCGTAGGTGTTCTGCATGGTGCCTTTCTGACCTGCTTGTACTCAATTTGGTGTTTAACTCTGTTGGAGATGCTTGGTGCCAAACACTGCAGGATAAAGTAGGTCTCCACGTCCAGGTACACTGGTACAACTGAGCCCTTATCTTCCCAAAGTTTAAAAAAACCAATCTGTCTGCATCTCTTCCTCACCAGTGCTGCATAGACAACTATGAAGAGATAGTCAAGCTTCTCCTCAACCACGGGGCCAATGTCAACGCGAAGGACAACGAGCTGTGGACTCCATTGCATGCAGCGGCTACATGTGGTCATATCAACCTGGTGAAGATCCTCATCCAGCAGTAGGTGGCTTTTTGTGTCTGTCCCTTTCTGCAGATCTGATTCTACACACAGCTTCTGTGGATGGAAACCGAGACTGCTTAGTACCTTGCGAGATTGCAGCGGTGGTGATTATTCCCTGCTTTCAGGCTATTCATGGGATTCCTTCCTGCTTGGGGTAGAAGGGGGTGGAGGAGGAAGAACAGAAAGGTTGAGGACACACAGTAAAACCCTAGGTGGCTTGACACAGTTTCATGAAGCTTTTGGAGCCTGGGCCAAAATTTGCCATTTTTTGCCTGTACTCTGGTGTGCACATCTGTGTGTGCTCGTTGAACCATGCTTGCTGGATGGGTAGAAATAAGAGCAGCACGCAGGATCTACCCTCAAGCTTTTAAACACAACTTCAGATCTTCTAGCCACAGTCAAAGAGACAGTGATGTAGGAGGACAGCAGCACGTTTGTATAGCTCAAATACTTGGGTGAACTTTGTGACCTGTCTTACTGGCTCTTAATTAGTAACCAGTTAGCTTCTTGTAATGCGTTTGTTCCCCAGTAGTGTGGCATGTGGTGCTTGCACTGGGCCTTCCACTTGACTTTACCAAGGCCCTAAATCTCAAGCCTTTTCTAGATTTGCCGGCAAGGAGGAGGAAGCCAGATGTGTTTTGAGCTGTATCATGTGCAGCATTTAATAAACACCTGCTGTGAATCCTGTCTGGAGCAGATAGTCCAGATGTGTTTTGAGCTGTATCATGTGCAGCATTTAATAAACACCTGCTGTGAATCCTGTCTGGAGCAGATAGTCCAGATGTGTTTTGAGCTGTATCATGTGCAGCATTTAATAAACACCTGCTGTGAATCCTGTCTGGAGCAGATAGTCCTGACTGTATGGAGCCCTCTCCTCCATTTCCCAGGGTGATGGTGTAGAGAGCAGAGTGTGCTTTGGGAGCATTAACACGCTGCCTTGCACAGCAGTACCTGCTGCTTCTTCCTCAGGGAGGGAGACTTCTCCCTGTGATGCTGTCACCTGGGAGACTAGCATTGAAAATACAGCCCTTCTTCTTTGGCTGTATAATGAAGGAAGTGGAGCAGAGGATGCAAACAGTCATCCCTTGGAGGACGTTCCCACTTGGGTTAAGAAATTTTTTGGATGGGCGGCATAAAAATGGAGAAAACAAATGTGGAACAATATAGTGCATTCCTGACTCTTAATTGAAGATCAGGGAGTGTCATGGGGATGGGTGGCAAGGTGAGGAACTGGAGTTTATGCCCTTAGCTGTCATAGACTGCCCTGTGTTGAGTAGTTGCCAGCAAATTTGGATTCCAATGTCATGATCCCATGCTCAGAAGCAGTCTTCCCCTGGGCTTTTGAGGAATGGGGTGATTTAATTTGTTTGCTACAATCAAAGTTGTCCTTTACGGGAGGTGTCACTTATCAAATGACTGGTTAAAAGCTGCCTTTGAAGGCAATGTTACTGGTGATGGGACCTGGAACCCTTGAAGACCATCAGAGGAAGTAGCCCACAAAAGATGCCCTGTTCCTTCCTTGCTTATTTGCTGATTAAACTAATGCTGGTACTTTGCAAATGTGAATTTCAATGTAGTTTGCTCAGGCAGAGGGGAAAAAATAAATAAATAAACTGGAATCTAAATGCAAGCGGATACTGTCTGCTGTCCTTCCATGGCTGTCAAGGTAGATTAGAATTCAGCTGAAACTATTTAACAGCTAGCTAAAGTGGCACAGTTCAGAAGGTGCTGGAAATTTTCTACTGGGGGGAATACGGGGACAGTAATCAATTTAGCTGGCAATTTTACTTCCAAATAGTGACCTCCTGGAGGTCACTAAAGCACTTAGAGAAGCGCTTTTGGACAATCAGAAAGAAAAATTCACCAGTTGACAGGATATTTTTTTTTATTGCTATTTTTTGCCAACATGCCCTTGGCTAGATGGAAGGCTCCACCATTCAGCCCCTATCTTTCCCAACTTTTCTGGTCCTTGAGAACTTTTCAGTGAAGGACTGCCAGATGCCCAGATAACAAGCACCTGGTAGTTGCTTGGCATTATTATCCAGAAATTCAGCAAATAAATCACTTCTATCATTGAGAAACTGCCAGTCTGTCCAGTGCCAGGATCAGGAGAGGACAGGAACAGCCCAGTGACTCGTGCCCCACAGCCCATGAAGGAGGTGTAGCATGCTGCCTTTAATCTACTTCTGAACTTTATTTTTCCCATTCATAGCTCCATAGCTTTGCTTCAAATCTTTCTTATCTCACACAAATCTTGGTGACATTTGGGCAACTATTAAACCCCAGTTAGTTTTTGCTAAGCATTTATCCTAGTGTTTGGCACTGTCTGCTCTAGGATGTCTGAGGTCCTTTCTTGTGTAATGCCGCTTTCTCCTTGCAGTGGAGCAGACTTGTTGGCAGTAAATGCAGATGGCAACATGCCGTATGACCTCTGTGAAGATGAGCCAACTCTGGATGTCATTGAGACTTGCATGGCCTATCAAGGTAAGGAGACTGAGTTCATGTAAAATACAAAAATGGGTCAATGTAGTACTAAAAATTACCTTGTTTCTCAGCTCTTGATTTGCCTGTGGAGAAAAGCAGAGAGCTGCTGCCCGGCATAATTTCTTGGAACCTGACTCTGTCTAGTTTCTCTGATTCCTAAATAATGACGACGGTGAAGGACAGCTGACAGTCCCCTCAGCTACATAGCCTCTGAAAAGGATGTGAGGTCATATCAGCCAGGAATCATAAGTCTCATTTTACTCAACCAGTGGAGACAAAGACCCTTTCCAACTCTTCTCTCTCTAACTGGAATTTTAACAGGGATTACACAGGAAAGAATCAATGAGATGCGGGCTGCTCCAGAGCAGGTCATGATCTGTGACATTCATGACATACTTGCAACTGGACAAGACCTGAACAGGACTGATGCCCAAGGTGCTACGCTGGTGAGTGAAACTGTGGTGGCTTCAGTTTTGCCTTCCTTCAGCCCGTAGGTTACGAAACCTGCCCTGTGGCAGGAGTTACACAAATCAACACGTACAAGTCACTGAGAGGAGTGAGGAAGCTATTTCGATCTTTTTCCCTGTTTTAGTTTATTGTCCTGTAGGAACAGGTGCTGTCCACAAGTACAGCTGATGTAACTTAGTGTCTAACCCTGTGCTTTTTGAAATGAATCCCTTGTTCATGTGAGCTCTGTCAGTTGTCCAGCAGTTCAGGTCTTGCAGCAAGGCTGCTGAGCTCCTGGGTCCTGTCTGACAGTGGCTGGTACCAGCAGCTTCCAAAGAAAGGTGCAAGAAATCCCACAATGAGGTGCAGAACATAGCACTTCTGCTGACCTCTGGGGAAATGGGATGACGGAATGACATCCCAGTAATATCTTGCTTCTCGCTAGTCTCATAGTCTGATCTGACTCCCACGGAGGAGACATGAGAGTCCTCTGGTTTTCATGGGAGCAGGACCTGGAGTTGGGCACTCTGAAGACTTTCTGCCTCCTCTCCTTTCTGCTTTGCATAGCATCTGGCTCATACAGAGCGCTGTGTTTATTCATGTAGGATGGCATCTGCCCCTGAGCAGAGGAGAGCACCCAGGACAAATGTACAGCACAAAGCAAGCTGGCGTCTGATTTGACTGGACAGGGACTGAGGAGGTTGAACAATCCTAGTCCTGTTCCCTTCTTTTTCACCTGCAGATGTGTCTCTTAAATCCGTGCTTACAGCAGTCCCAGATTAAGGAAAGTTCAGTAATGCTGTCGTAGGTGTTGAGACTTTCATACAACCTCGGTCGCTTGATGCTTGGGTCCAGACATAACTGATATACAGGCCACTTGGTGTCATTTGTTTGATGGCCAGACCATGGCAGTGCATTCAGGTTTCTTAATCTAAATTGTCATCTATAGCATATATCAGAGGCATAAGGGGAGGGCAGGCTTCCTCCAAGACAAGCTTGGATGACAGAAGCTTTTATTATAGCTTATTTTTTTAACACGTTTTTCCCTTTAACAAGGATTATATACTTAAATTTAAGCAAACCTCTTGGCTTCCCTTTTTATATCACCCCCAAGTGATTCCTTGTTAATTCATACAGCCTCTAGAGGGTATGACCCACTGCCATAAAATTTATGTAGAAATTAATTGAATTGCCAGAAAGCATCAGAATTTATTTCCAGCTGAGGGTTTAACTTTGTGTAGTGGAATCCACATGGAAAATTTGAAAAGAAGCTTTCCTTCTCCTCTTCAGTACAGTTGAAATAGGATGAGCTCTGAGAGGAGTTCATACCTTCAGAGTAGTGCATAGGTCAATGTTTTGCTCAGAGATGTAACAGCAGACTGCAGTTATGAAAATCTTCAGAGACATGAAGTGTCATGGGTGACTAAAGGAGACTATTATTGATATCTCCAAAGTGGTGGTTGGAGTTGGAAGCCAATATCTGAAAAAATCATATTCCCTTAACTAAAAGTAGCCAAGGATTAAAATGTTTTTGATTTTCAAATGGTGAAAATGGTTATAGTGTGAGTGGCATTGCAGTTGCACAAAGAGAGTCCTGACTAAAGCAGGCTGAAAATTTGATCAAAAAAAATCATATCCACAGCACTTAAGTGGTTAAGAGGAGACATTCTTCTGGCATGAGGAATACAGATTTTATAGTGGATGATGTTCTCCTTTGCAGGCTTGCATTCTGATGGTGCTGTTTCGCTACAGATTTGGAAGCACTTAAGAGCCCTTGATTTAAAATGTGAAAACATTATTTTTCTAACCCATTTATGCAAGTTATTTTAAGAACTATTAAGCAGTTTCCTCTCCAAACAGAATTACATGCAGGTAATACTGAGTTTTAGTAACAGGAACAACCTGCTTTGGACCTGATGGCATCTGCCAAATGTGAAATGTGCTGCCTGTCCAGATCTAGACTCAGATGTTATCCAAGAAATTCCACTGAAACTTGTGTATAAAACCATTCATGGTCTTTGCAGGTGGTTCATGCTCTGTTCCTTATCTCCTAGCTACATATAGCTGCAGCCAATGGTTATCTGCATGCAGCTGAAGTCCTTCTTGACCAGGGGGCAAGCCTGGATGTTAAGGACTGGGACGGCTGGGAACCTCTTCATGCTGCTGCTTTCTGGGGACAGGTAATGATTTTGTTGCAAATGTCATGTATGAGGGTGACATTTCTTCCTGCCTGGACAAATTGTGGACCACTCTGCAAATAGAAGAAATTTGTACTAAGGCTGGACTCTCTGGACAGCATCAGATGAGGTCCTTGGGGCTCCAAAAAGAACCTGTTGCTTGAGAAAGTTTGGGGAGAGTATGTCTGTGCAGGTGAATGGTAGGAACAATGTTTAACATCACACACGTACCAGAATAATTTGAGGCGAGTTGAGCATGCATGCCATTTCTTCTTATCTTACTCCAGCTTTTCAGCTTTGAGGAGGAAAGTGATTGCCTAAAATACCCCTATCAACTTGACTTTCTTTCCCCTTCTTTAGATGCAGATGGCAGAGTTGCTTGTGTCCCATGGGGCTAGTTTGAGTGCCAGGACATCTTTGGATGAGATGCCAATAGGTGAGCTTACTAAGCTTAAAAAAAAGAAATCACTAAGAAAAGCTTTTCCCCCTAAGTATGCTGGAGTCTTCACATGGTGCTTTCAGAAGCATTAGCATCATTTTTGAAATGTTTTTAGAATCCAAGTTGCAGTTACTTTAACTGGGACTGAAGTTTTAAAGTGCCTACTTTGTTATTTCTGAAAATGCTTCTTCCTGCTCATAAAAACAAGAGAGAAGGAGTTTCTCAAGCACCAAGTCTTTCTGCCTGTGTGTTTACACTCATGTTAACCCTCTGTACCTGTGCTTGGGAGTCTCCCTGCTCTGACATTGTAGTCTTGGACCTGAGCAGCTGTTCAGTGCAGCCCTAAGACGTGGGTGTCTAACTTTGATGCAATGAAGTGTGGTAAGCTATAAGGGGTTGGAGGGGAATGAGAAAGCATACATAAGTCTTGGAACAGATTGGAAGTAAAACTGCTAGCATCTGAACATGTGTATTATAACCTTGTGCCACAATTTCTTTTGGCAAAAGGTTTTCTGAGCCTTAATTGAAAAATTTGTGCATTCTCATTTTGAAGGTTGAAAATTCTTGTCTTCTGCCCTGATCTGGTCTGGTTTTGCTTGCTCTTTTTTTCATTTTGGAGGCTTAAGTAAAAGTGCTGTATTCAGGGGAGCTGCAGTCTCGTAATTACAGAAATTTATTTTCCTCCCATCTTGAAGTGTTGATACAGTGGTCAATATATCTCTCACCCTTTCATGGGTAAAGGCACAGCATGCTGTAGAGGTGGGACAAAACCTAACTGGATAGCTGGATCACTGCAAAGCTGAGCCCCCATCACAGTCAGCCACTCTTGTTTTCTGCTTCTGTTTAGGTGTTCAAACCATTCTGCCTCCCCTAATTTGTTTAGAGATTAATGTGCCTAAGCATATTTTGCTTAAATTTCCTTTCTCTTCCTCCTAGCTTTTGTAGTTGTATATACTAGGAAGGCACAGTTCGTAACATGGTGCTAATGGTACCACATTTGAACTGTCTGATTAATGACTTGGTTTGTGTGCGCCATAGATCTGTGTGAAGAGGAGGAATTCAAAGTATTGCTTCTGGAGTTGAAACACAAACACGATGTGATCATGAAGTCTCAGATGAGGCATAAATCCTCCCTGAGTCGAAGGACCTCCAGCACTGGCAGCCGGGGGTAAGTGCATTGTTCCCTGCAGGTCACCCAGTGTGTGAGCTTGGCCACCCAGATGTGGTTGCAGAGCACCCTGCAGTCGGCATGAGGAGAACAACCTGTCTTCCCTTTCTCAACGAGCTCTGAAAGGCAGAAGCTGACTTTCGGTTGCTGAAAGCAGAGCTCCTTTGAAAAGTGGTTCTTTCACTAGGAAGAGGTGTTGTTTCTTGGGGGGTAAATGGATTTGCGCTGTTGTGGTTTAAGAACTGCTCCGAGCAGAGGACCAAGTGGTAAGAATTTACCCTATTAAACCACTGATACTGGTGTCGGAAAATCAGTGCTTCAAGTGGATTAACTTGAGCTTCTCAATAATATATCTCATGGCCAAGATACTGTGCTCGGACACAGTTTGCACAGGTCTTTATAAGATGTTTACTAGACACCAAAGCAGTCCTGCAGACCACAAAACTCCATGAACAGCCTGTGGGCCGTTTCCCTCTATATTTACTCCACTGGTTGCAGAGTAGTTCCATTAGGTGAGCTGTATGAGATGTAACGCAGATTTACAGTACTACTTTAAAACTTCTTAAAATTCCTCCCACCTTTAATATCCACACTGGTGCCTTTGCTTTGTGTGGGTGCCAGGAGCAAAATTCATGTTCCATTCCAGTGGAAGAGGCTGTGAAGCATGAGGAGGAGGTGAGAAGAGCTACAGGGTAAGAGGAAATGTCGTGTCCTGCTCACAGCTTCGATGATCCTTCTCCCTAACAGGAAGGTGGTGAGGAGGGCCAGCCTTTCGGACCGAACAAACCTTTACAGGAAGGAGTGCGAGAAAGAGGCCATTGTCTGGCAGCAACTGGGGGCAGCAGAAGAAGGAAGAAACTCGGGTCTCATTGGAGAAATTGGGGAGACTCGGTCTGACCAGGAGAATACAGACCCCGTAAGGAATCTCTTCTCTACTATGGGAGTCACCAAGGAGGGCTGGTAGCACAGATTCAATAGCAATGGGTACCCTGGGATGGAAGGTGGCTGAAAAATTTGTAAACCTCTTCCATCAGATGTAAGCAAAAGACCAAATTCTCATTTGGCATAAACTAGGATATCCCACTCAAGTGGAAGGACTGTTTTGGATTTACAGCTGCACAAATAGTTTTGAGATAAGGGCCTAGTGAACCAGGAAGTTCAGAAAAAATAGAGTGTGCATTTCTTTTTACAGCTAACAAACTGGTAATCACAAAAGAATTGTAATCTTGCTTTGCAGTTATTTGTTTTTAATTCAGTTATTGTCACATTATATAATTATGCTTATCTATNTTTTTTTAACTCTGTCTGAGTTAACACTCCATGTCCCTGGTTAGGAACCAGCTCCTGGTTGGGGCTCACAGCACTATAGGGTCCTGTTAGTGCGTGAATTCAATGTTTGTGCTGCAGTACCTGTCTGGTGGAAAGGCTGAGTGTGAGCATGCTTAGGAAGTTGTCACAGGGATGAACCGTGCTATGAGGGATGGGGGAAGATGCTCTTTTTTCATGTCTTCTTGTTACAGAATTCAGTGCTGGAGAACTCTTCACTCCTTCCGGAGTTAGCAAACAAAAGCACCCAGTGTGACTCTGAAATCCCCCTCCAGAATGGACTCATGGCATCTGCCAGCACTTACCAGTACACATTTTCCAATGGGGACATTTGGAGTATGCACGCTGACCCTGACAGTAATCCAGGCCACATGCTGCCCTATGGCAACCCCGGGCTCCCTGACACACAGCAGTTCTGGGGTACCTACAAGGAGCACAACCATCAAACGCTCTCCGAACTTAAGCGGCAGCGGGCTGCAGCCAAACTCCTCAATCACCCTTTCCTCAGCACCCACTTTGGCAGTGGCGTGGGAGGAGTTGCTGAGAATGGGGGTGAGGCCAAGTCGCACCTAATTGGATCTAGGACTTCTCCCTACAGCTCCAATGGGACCTCAGTGTATTACACAGTGTCCAGTGGTGATCCACCCCTCTTGAAATTCAAAGCTCCCATGGAGGAAATGGAAGAGAAGGTGCATGGGTGCTGCAGAATTTCCTAGTCTCATCTGTTTCTCACCCCAGAGGAAAAAAGTCGTGGGTGGGTTGGTTGGATCTATTGCAGCGGCCAGGTTGTTTGCATTCCAAAGGGAGAGTTTGGTTATGGACATCCTGACTGTGGCAGCCTCATTCATCTTGAATTGTACTTTACCCTGCCAATTGCTTCCATTGCAGTTAAAGGAGTAATGAAGGTGGAGCAAGGCTCTTAAGAGAGGAAGGGATGCGCATCAATATGATGTAAAAAAGAGTAACCCCAGTCTCGCTCCCTGGGGAAGAAGGTATGGTGCACTACCTCCCCGTCCTTGGGAAGTCATGAGATGCCTTGGAACAAAGAAAGGATCTGAATTAAAATCTTTGCATCTGAGCCTCTTGCTGTAAGTCACCAAGCTTCTGGAAGGTGACAGTTCAGACCTGAATTTTCACTCTTGGGTGATGCATATATCCTGGAGGGGAGATCAAGCCCCACACAGGGTTTGCAGGAGTGGACAGAGCTGTTTTCCCGTACAGCTGGATCCAGCACTTATGGGGCCTGAGCAACAAGCAAGCATAGATGCTGCACTTGCTTTAGGAAGCTTGCAAGGTGTAATCTCCTTGCAGTGACAGCTCACCATCAAAAACTGTGCACTGGTTGGGTCCTATTCTGCTCATGTAAACTCATCACTGCAGACTGCCATCAGGTGTGAAGCAGAACTTTTCCTGGAACAGGCTTCACTTAATAGGCTTTAAAACTGATGTTGCAATAAGGGGCCCTGGTAATAGGATTTTACTGCAATAAAATACTGACAAAGGTCTATATTGGGATAAGTAATTTAAAAAATTTATTTGTACTATTTAGACTCTTAATTTGTTAAAACTGAAAAGACTTTTGCTGTTCTCACTTTCCTATTGATTCTGTTTGTTTACTCTGTACGCTCAACACAGATACTACAGGCAGTATGCTTTGCATTCCAATTTTTTCTGGATTTCCAGAACCACAGGGCTCAGGAGGGATGAGGAGGAAAGGCTTGCTAACACTAATCTAGAAATGCCATGAAAGTGTTTCTAATTTCCCTAGATGTTATGACACTTGTGTTAACCTGAAGTCTTTGGCTGGTAAATAACTGTTAAATCATTGCTTTGGTAGTTGAACATTGCAGCAGGGCAGGAGATTTTCTTTGTCTGTTTTCCAGCTCCCATGCTGAAGTCATCAGCAGTGGTTAGTAGCTGTCAGAAGAAGACTTAAATGCCTCTATGTATAAGGGAGTCGCCTAGTGCCATGCAGTACTTAGCAAAGCCTCTCTGCTGTAGAGTGGCTGGCACACCGACACCAGTGTTTTAGTGTAGTTCGTGTCAGCTCTGACAGACTACCTGAGAAACACTAGGATGGTATAACCTGGGGGTTTGGCACTGGCTTTTTAGCAAGTTAAGGCTTTGGATACCTGGGGGAGGTGAAAGGAGTGTGCCCAGTGGGAGACAGCTCTGAGGAACTGGCCACAGTTGAGTTAACAAGTTGTATCTGCAGAAGTAACTGTAAATCTTCAACCCTTTTTCTGCACAGAGGGGCTATTGCACACATAACTATTTGCCTGCATGAATATGTGTCTTCTTGGGCAGTTTAAATTCCAAACTCTGAAAACATAAGCCTGTTTGAGTCTCTGTAAGTCATCACTGGATTAAATCCAGCTCACGTAGTTGTGCTTCAGCCAAGCAATAGCAAATGCAGCTTCCAGCCCTCTTCCTTTTAGCTGTCGGCTGTTAGACATCAATGTTACACTTCACACATATGCTCCCCCTGTGGGAAACCTGACAGCCTTTCCTTTTTTCTAGGCTATAAAAAGTTGGCTGAGGCTGAAAGTCACTGTTAAGTGCTACCCTCTGCTCCCCATCAAACCTAGCTCATTGCTGGGGCGGGATTTATTATGATACAGGGCTCTGGGCTCCTCGTTCTCGACTCCTTGAGGCAGCAGAGGTGGCTGTGTGTCACCACCACAACCACACTGGGCAGGAAACACTTATGGACCTGTGAGGTTATTACCAGGCTGACAATTTACCCTTTTGAACTCTGACGATAGAATTCTCTTCCCTTGCTGGTTTTAGGAACAAATTAGAAAATGATAGCAGTTGATCTGGGTTTGTTTGTTTGTTTGTTTTTTAAAACCTCAGTTCAGTTAAAGGCAGTGGATTTCCTTGTATGTTTTCAAACATTCAGAGAAGTTGAGCTTCCTCCATTATTGAAATGTATATGCTAAATATAAGACTAGAAAATACTTCTTGTGCTTTGGTAACTGGACAGACTTTACCGCATCTGTGTGTGGTTAACAGTGGGTCTTCTGATTACCTCGAGAAAATTCTTCTAGGATAACACCAAGTGTAGCCTGCGTATTACTGAACGGGGGGAGATGATCTTTCACATGCCTTTCTTCTCCCATGGTGGTGAGGGCTGTCTCTCCACATCCATCCTAACGAGAGTTCTGGACTCAGTGTACCAAATTTTGGTGCCACTATCCACTACGTTGTAAGTGGTGTAAAATTTGGGCCCAACTGATGCCTTCCCTTCCATGGAAGGAGTCAGGCCTTTTCCTTTTCCTGAGCAATTTTGTGTTATCAAGTGTATTGAATCCTACCTAACACCAAGCAAATGAAAAGGAGACCGTTGAATGCAAGTGTTTAAGTACTTTGAGGGTTGCTTTCACTGAGAGTTGTTAATACATTAAAATTGTATGAAGCCAGTCCATTTTGGACAAACAGCTTTTAGTTCATTGGTATTTCACTCTGTTTATGTGTGAAACTCCGGGAACTCATCACTCTAGCTGTGAAGTTGAGCAAACTGGTAATTGATTTGCTATTGGGTAAAAGATATTACAGGTTCTAGACTACAAAACATCCCCCTAATTGGATTTTGTATTGTAATTGTAAAATTGGCTGTAATACAGCTCTTCTGGCTTTATCAGTGTAAGCTAACATGCTCACTGTAGCATCTGATCAAATGTAATCAATTCTTATTCAGACAAGAGAGTCAACATTCAATAAATCTTCCAGGCCATGTTTCACAACCATGCCAAGTATTTATCTTCCACTGGCTTTGGGATGAAGTTGCATCAGAGTGGGACTTGTGAAGGCTATTGAAGAGTGACCTCGAATTGATTCATGCTCATGTTGGTGACATTTGGGATATAATGTTCACTGCCTGTTGGGCACTGGGAAATACACTCAGGGAAGGAGCTGGCAGGTCTGGGAAGAGCAATTCTGTAAAGTGGATATTTAACCTGCTTCTGGTAAAGTATCTTGTAGAGACAAACAGGCTTTTGGGGGAATAAAAAACACATAGATACTCTTACATGTGTATTGTAGGAGCCTACCTCTAGGAATAGGGCTTATTATAAAATTTAGCAGTGTTACAACAATAGTGGTTTTTTTGTATCTATGTGTTTTAAAGGCCATCCCAGTGGAAAGCTCTGAGGTACATAGCAGAAGGCACTTGGCTATTTCATTGTATCTAAATATTGCTAAAAAGCTGTAGAAACTAGAAATCATGTTGTGACTGGCATATCTAGCACTTGGCTTACTAGAGGAAGATTTGGGGGGTTTTTATGCCATACTCTGTGTTTTTAGGCTCAATAAACATCTAAGTACGGAGTCAAGGTCAGATTACAGTCCTACTTCTCTTAGCAGTAAGCCAAAGGTTGTAGTTATTCATACAGACTACGCAAAGATTTGAGAATACGGATGTATTGATGGGTCTATTATAGGCATAACTGCACATGAGAATAACCCTTCTGCTTGCAAAATCTTCCTGTATGCTGAAGTCGTACTGTTTCTAGCAAACTAAGTGGTTGATGAGAGCAGCTTTACTTTCCATGTTGAAAGACTTTTTTTAGATGGAAAAAAGGATGTCTCTCAAAATAGTGTCTCTGCTTTACTGAGCTCAACCAAGAAAGTCCCAGCACTGAAATGGTAGAGAAGGGCTTGAGTACCATTGCTGGGGTCTGTTTGATGTCAGACCTAGATCTGTATTTCACATATCAAGTGATTTGATTTTAGCCCACTTAGTCTCACTTCTGTGGTGCTCCAGAATCTTAAAACCTTTCCAATTTGGGAAGAACAGACTCTTGCTGATGTGATTCTGTACCATCTTGCAGGTGTGGTTGAAGAGCCAAGTCGATGAGGAACTCCTGGCAGGGAAGAAGAGCATGGCAGGGCAATAATGAATCGGTGCAATGCTCAGTGGGGGCAGGGAATTCTCTAGTTTATTGAGCAGGGTCTTATTTTGTGGGGTTCAAAGCACTTGCAGGCTTCCAAATGGCATTACAACTTCTGTTTAGTGTCCTTTTGCTTTAATCTTGGAGTTCTGTTTACCCAAATTTTCTCTGCTGAAACTAAATCAGCAATACCATGAAATAGGAGTATCTTAACCGAGAAAGCAATAGCACTGGTCTCCAGTGAGCCATAGATGAACTGTTGTCCATTTGCTGGAAGGTGTTCTCCCTACATCTGGATATTTCTGTGCCTTATCATACTTACTAAAGGTAACTTGGCAACTAGTCTCTGGAAGGTTTGTGGTGACTATGTAGTGCTGTTCTTTAACTTGGAGACTATTTTGCAAGGGGATAACAGTTCAGAGCATACCAGAATTTGAAGTTTTTATTTGCTCTTTCAATTTCTCTCATGATCACCAGTTTTTTCTTCCTAAATACACAGAAAGGAAATGTGTGGGGTCTTCATTCTAATATAACAAACCATGTTGACCTACTTTGTTATAGTAGTTCTCTACAGGCAGAATCCAGAACACGCTTGTAGCAGCGAAGTCTAGCCTCTTACTACAGAACACAGCTAATAGTTACATTTTTTTGTTTTGTTTTGCCTGTGGCTGTACAACAGAATTTCTTGTCCCTGGTTGTTCTTCAGCTTTATTCTGCTGGTTTTGTGTTGGCCAAACTAGTAATGGACTTCTCAGTTCCCACACACAATTTGAGTACCGCTGGGTTCTTCAGGCAATGTCTGCTGTGGCACAATTACAACCTAGAATATTTTGCTGTATTTCAACTGCAGAAGCTGTAGTAGAGGAGACTCTCTGCTCAAGATACCCGTTCCCAAACCTACACCTACAATGCAATTATCTCCACCCAGAGCTGGAGGGGAGATACGGGTTTTTAAACAGTGCAGATGCAGCCTTAGTATTGCCACCTCTACGTCTTCAGCGTATAGTTTGCGGTGTGAGAATGGACTACAGGAGGTGTGAGAATGGACTACAGGAGCGTCGGTAACCCTGGTACAGCTCCAGTGTGACTGCTGCATGTACAGGATATTAACAAATGATGGCAAGCCTTCTGCAATAACTTGTAATTCCACTGATCAGTAGTAAATGATGTACAAATAAAACTTGAGGAAATGTATTTTATGTGAAAAAATAATCTAAGAACTGTATATTGTATTAGCAGCTTTGTGTATAAAATGGCATTTTGGCAATCAGAGTCTAATATATTTAAAACTTTTTTAAAAAAAAGGATATTTGATATTGTACGGAATTGACTTTATTGCTACTGTAAGTATGAAAAGATGGTTTCTTAACATATTGAAGCAATGCCTAAAATCTTAAATTGTATGTAAAACTCATGCCAAAAGGGTATGTCTGACAGTATTAGCACCTGACTTAGTGTCTTTAATAGATTGAATTTTTTAATTTAAAAATTACATTAAATTTCTTTTAATAATACAAAAATGCCACTGAGATTTATTTAATAGGTATACATTTTGGGGGCTCCGCCTAGGTGTCTCGGCCTCTCTCTCAGCTCTTAAGTACAGCCAGAAATTGTCTAGAAGAATAAATCTAGGCACTGCGTAGGTGTAACTTTTTGTTTTTCAACAGCTAGCAGTAATTTGTGACGGGGACAAGCAGGAAGACCAAAACTCTTTACTGTCTTTCCTAGATTTCGTCACGTCCGAGGCACTAGGCCCGGCATTTGTTAACGCGCTTCATTAAGAAGGTCCGNTCGGCGAAGGCGAAATCGCCCTCAGCCTCCCAGCCCTGCCTGACGGGACAGCAGGACACGGCGGGTGAGAGGAACTGGGTCGTGTTGCAGCGAGGGCCAAGGCCTCCGGCGCGGCTGGCCGTGGGGCAGGTCCGTGTCAGGCCTTGAAGCCGCATGGAAGGGGTTCGGCGTGGGGGCCAGGCTGCGTGAAATGGCCGCCACAGCCAAGGGGACCTCCGCGGCCTGAGGAGGGAAAGGTCACGGCGTGCGGCCCCCGGCCCCAACGCAGCGGAGAACGGCTCGGCCAGCCCCGGCTGAAGCG
>VYZV01021229.1:225-21858 GCA_013401275.1 Pandion haliaetus | reverse complement strand
TTTTGAAGAATGTTCCATCACCTACACGAGTGTTAGTATGAAGCATTGCATTCAGGCAAGCTAATGGAGAGGTTCCACTGAAAAATAAAATTGTGCAGTCCAAGATTGAGTGCCTCCTGTAAAACTATTCCCTTGGTCTATTTTTTTTAAAACTCATGCTTGCCTGCATTCCCCCCCCCCCCCTTTTTTTTTTTTTTTTCTCACCCTANNNNATTCTCTCAACCCTGAAAACATCTACATTACAATAACAGGCCAGTTTCAAACTTAATCATATGCATCTGTCCCCTAGGCTTGAGGCAAAAAGTCTGTGAATTATAATTATGCTTTCCTTCATACAGCAACCAGCTCCACATTCTAAGAGAACCAAAGTCCAAATATTTATGTGAAATTACTTTGTAAATAACACCATGAAGCCTCATTTTTAAAATGTTACAGACAATGTGGCTGCTGCACATGAATGATCAAAACAGTACGAAGTTCAAGGGCAGTTGCATCCCATAGGATGAAAGGCAACAAAAAAATAATAAAGAGCCCAGGAAGAACACATTTAAAATTAAAAGTGATATATAGTTAAGCCTTCTTCTGGCTTAACATAGTCAGCATGCATTACTACACATAAATACAAGCACATCTGTACTTTCTATGAAGCACTATCTTTTCTAATTAGAATTGTTTTAGAGATTAAGAGATTGACCTACTCAAGTTAGTAATTGTAATACCAGTGTGGAATGCATGTTAAGGGACTATTTAAAAAGAAACACAACACATTAAGAAAAAAAGAGATTAAATACTTGTACAGATATGTCTTTGTAATATATGCATGTTTACATCAGAAAAAGAAAGCAAATGTTTCTACCCTAGCTACACTTACACTATTAAGAAAAGTTGATCTAAGAAATGGTGGGGAAGAAGGTAGTCATAGATTGTTTAATTTCATTTTAATTTAAAAACTAAAGTACAAGATTTATAGATGTACTATCACATCTTTGTCCCCATTTACTGACTAATGTACGTGGGGTACTCAGGGACTGAATCTGAAACTGTGCTTCTTCCCTGGGGTCCCTAGCCTGCACGCACGCTTATCTTTAGCCACGTAAATATATTCCACTTGGTTAAGTGGAACAATGCCTGTGCATTAAATTAAGTGTGTTGTTAAGTATTTCAGGATTAATTATATACTCAACTACAAACCAGGAACAGGGCTTCAAAAGTCCACGAGAATCTACTGTTCTTTATTATGCAATATTATAAAACATCCAATCTTTGTTGAAAATTGCATAACTGATACTTTTTTATAAATAAAACTGGACTGAAATTGTCATCTTTTGTATGATGATGCTTTCTGTTGATTTCCATGGCTCTGTTACAACAAAACTCATCTTTACTGTACATGTATTAATTTAATGGCAAGATGGATAATGTGGTAATTGCTCTTCCGGTAAAAATTAAACTATAAATTGTCCTCAGGATAGGAAGTCCTGTCCAATATAATTTATTTACTATTGGTCACCTAACGTATCACATTAATTCATCTAAAATCAAAAAGTACAGGTAAAAATGCTGCTTGTTCATAAACATATCAGATACTTAACAGATATCTATTTTATGAGCATTCTAAATATAATCATGCAATGTGAAAATTCTGACAAGTTTTTGTTGTTCCTTTTTTTCCCTGCAAATAAAACTAATTACACATCTGGTTTTGATATAATACTATAACAGAATACAAAACTAAATATGGTAGAAATATAACAATACTGCTAGCAGTAGCACAGAAAACATTAAGAGATTTCATTGAGTTTAATGATTACTTAAAACAATTTTGGAATAAGATTTGGAATAAGTAGGATACGTCTCTTTACACATTTTCCTTATTGTATTAATGTTTGACAAGTAAAGACACAAAGCATTTAATAGAGCAGTTCTAGTTGCGTAATTTCTTCCATATGTTAACATACATAATGTGAAGCAATTTCGACTCTCACAGTCTTGGATCTTTTTAGTGAAACATTATCACAGATTAAGACTTTCTCTGCAAGACAGAAAGAACTTGCTGACTCTGCAGCGGAAGACAAACTCAATATATCAACAAGAAACAAAACTGTGTGTGCATGTACACATGATTTGTACCCTTCTCCTATTCCAATATAGATATTCTGGACTCCACACTTATTTTTAGATATCATTAACCAATTAAAATGATACAAGATGAATGAACCCAAAATAGAGGATTTGGCAACATCTCATGACCACTACTGTGTTCGCAGCAGATATCTTAATCTTCAAAGTCTAGCCAACTGGCAAGTGGACAATAGAAACTACTCTGACTTACAGAGAAATCCGTATCAGCTACTGAGCCAAGAAGTACTTAAACTACTGTTATGCTTGTTTCATACAGAAATCTACAATTCCGAAATAATTTGGCATGCAACCAAAGGGCCATATCCACTCTTCTTGAAAATTGGACTTGAGTATGTCTATAATGAGCACAAAACAAACCACAGATACTTAAGTTGCAAATGAAATAATAATCTGGACATTGTGGGGTGGGATTTATTTTGAGCTAGCAGCTCAAAGTGAAATTTCATGGTGTCCTTTATCACTGCTATTTTGATGCATGTTAACCAATGATTTGCCTGTTCTTCTGTCAGCACAGGCATCCTTAAAACACTCCATTAAAATTCCCAAATGTTACCCACAAGAGATGCTGGAAACACTTGCAATACATGCTATCACAGCATATGGGACTGTGGTTAGAAACGCCAGCAATCAAAGATTTCATGATGCAGACTGATGTCTGAATCACAGAGCAGTTTCTGAGGGATCCATACTACTTATCACATGCTTTCTAAATTCTCCTGTAGCCTGAAGACATATTTGCTTTGCTCAGAGCTGCTGGCATGTATTAATACAGCAGCCAAGGACTGCCAAATAGAAGGCTGAGTATCTTTGAATGTCAAAAATGGCAGTTTCACCTAAGTTCCTGAAACACTCAAAAGCAGTTCAACTTTGCTTCAGTTAAATCAAATTGGATACAACAATATTCTACTTTCTAACTTGATATCTGTTAATTTTTAGAGCAGTAACATATTTTAAACCAATATGCTGCAAGTTTTGTTGCCATAGTCTACACACGAGATGTTTACCATTTACAGCCTTCAGATGCAGAACTTTCATACTATTTATCACCTTTTGAGTGACATTGCCTTAAACCATTGTGGTATTCTAAAAGTCATTCATACATGGGAGTCACCTTCTGTAGCAGTATGCCTTTAAGATTGACCACTTTCTGCTCATATGTTTATTTCATATACATATACCTCTATATATACATACAAGCAGTATGCCCACACCCACACACTTTCAAATAGATTTAAAAAATGAAAAGTTACTTACTTTCTGTAAAGGTGATATGAAGTTACAACAACCAGCAACATAGGAAAGAGAAAAAAATTACTGATTAGCCTTCCAATACAAAAGATTTTAATGTAATTTGATCATTTAAAAGACATCAGGCATTTCAACATTGCATAAATGCTCTTTCCCAGAATCACTATAAGCTGGTAGTATTCAGCACATCCTTCCAAACATAATCACAAATTTCCTGTACATCCTCAAAGAAAGCTTTTCACCCCAACTCCCCCACTCAAAAATATCTCCAATATTTTGTGATTCTGGGCTCCCTCTACTGGTCATGCAGCCGGTGTTACCTAAATCGAAATGCCGGACTCTATACACACAAAGCCCTGCAAAAACATGTAGGGGAACTACAGATTTCAGTTACTTTCTCCCCTGCCACGCTCCCCCGAATCCTACAAAAATCTATAAAAACACCAGTGAAAACACTACTTATTTTTATATTGTAAACTTCTCAAGCACACAGTTTTGTCACAAAGACCCTGAAAACTTCTGTGGTTATACATTTAATTCTAATGGTCTTTGCTGGACCATTTGCCAAGAGAAAAAAATTATGATCTTGGCAAAAGAAAAGAGTTTTAAATATGGAAAATAAACTGACTGAAACCAACCTGTCCAGACAATATAGTGTGGCAGACAGTGAAAGTTTCCTGACACTATGCAGACAAGGCACCTCTGGTCCTGCAGCAGGCAGCATTTCAGCCACTCAGCCCTCCTGCACACAGCATAACCCCCTCCCAGTACTTACAGGGTTCCTGATATGGTCCCAAATTGAACAATGACTGCTGTCAGATGAGCACTTAGCTATTTTATATGTGACCAGTATTTATTTGTTTGAAATCATCTGCTCATTTTATACAGATCCAAAAACAGTCACAAAGGACCAACAATTTTTACTGACTGCTGGAAACAAAGTAAAACCAAACACTTCAGAATTAATTTCTAGACCTGATATGAAGTCACACAGAATAAAATATGTTTATAACGCATGTCAGTTACACCAGTTTCAGAGCACACAAGAGTGATATCAGGTAAAGAAAATAAAACTTGTGAGAGAAGGCTGTAGAAAACACATTTGTGTGGTTCAGAAAACAGGAAAGTAAAAGAAGGCATAACTGTAATTTTTCAGAAAAATGTAAAAGGCTGTTAAAGTCAATGGAGATAAATGGTCTTCATGGCCACTGGGGGAAGAAAGTTCACAGACAGTTGAAAAGTGTGACTGTAGCTGTTGATGTCTTAATCAACACCAGAACAGAGAAGGGACGTTTGTAAAATGACCTTCACCAGAAGATCAAATACATACCAGTCCTACCTCGTACGTATACTGGAACCTGTCCCAGTGTTAGCGTTTGTATTGAATGGTGTCTTGAGCATGCGTCCGGCACTGTATCCTAGGATTCTTTATCTCTTTAATAAATCAAAATTTTGTTCAAGCCTGAGGTTAACCATATACCCTAAGTATACTTTTTCCAACATACACAGCAGCCAGAAATGCTGGAGAATTGACTAGATATCTAGATGTGCACTGCTTGCTTAAGTGTTTCATAGACCAATGCATGCAGCACCAGATGCCCAGTGCAATGATGCCAAAGAAGCAGCTTTCCCACAATCTTCAAGGAGCTCTGTACCCATGGTCTTGCTATCACATGCCAGCAAAATGTCTGAACTTGCCTTAAAAGATTGTAGCCGTGACCTAGCTTGGGAGTGACACACAAAAACACTGGGCACCTAAGAAGCAATACCAAGACAAGAAGATAGCCGTCCTATATATCAAGACAACAAGCAAACTGCCACTGACCACTTTAGAGCTGCTCTCCCTGCCCAGCTATGCTTGACTGAGTTGGCAGTGCAGCAGCAGCCATTAGCGTTGGGGCCAAGGCAAGCTCTTCCAGCCTGGGCTCAGGAGGAAGAACCAGGAGAGGTCCAGTGAACAGAAGACTTAAAAAAAATGCCAGACATTTTACTGTATTCAAATGGTACAGGCACAGGATTCTTCCCTTGTCACAGAGGAAAGTAGAGAGCATAGAGTAAATGGCTGAAAACAATGCTGATGAGTGGAAGATTTCCTGCCAACCATCTACAACCTTTTCAGCAATAAAAGCTTCGAGTTAATCTAAACAAATCAAATCACATGATGATGAAGTCTCCACTGTCCTCCCTGGTTATTTTGTAGATCCCTACACAGTGCGGGGGTTGCCCCTGGCTGGATGCCATATGCCCACCAAAGCCACTTTATTACTCCTCAGCTGGACAGGGGAGAAAAAAAATAACAAAAGGCTGGTGGGTTGAGATGGGAGAGATCACTCACCAATTACTGTTACAGGCAAAACAGACTTGACTTGGGGAAATTAGTTTCATTTATTACCAATCAAATCAGAGTAGGATAATGAGAAATCAAGCCAAATCTTAAAAGATCTTCCCCCCACCCCTCCCTTCTTCCTGGGCTCAACTCCACTCCAAATTTTCTCTACCTCCTGCCCCTCAGTGGCACAGGGGGACAGGGAATGGGGGTTGCAGTCAGTTCATCACATGTTGTTTCTGCTGCTCCTTCCTCCCCAAGGGCAGGACTCATCACACTCTTCCCCTGCTCCAGCATGGGGTCCCTCCCACAGGAGACAGTCCTCCATGAAATTCTTCAACATGGGTCTTTCCCATGGGTTGCAGTTCTTCATGAACTGCTCCAGCATGGGGCCCTTCCATGGCGTGCAGTCCTTCAGGAGCAGTCTGCTCCAGTGTGGGTCCCCCGCAGGGTCACAAGTCCTGCCAGAAAACCTGCTCCAGCGTGGGCTCCTCTTTCCAAAGATCTGCAGGTCCTGCCAGGAGCCTGCTCCAGTGTGGGCTTCCCACAGGGTCACAGCCTCCTTCAGGCACCCACCTGCTCCGGCGTGGGGTCCTCCATGGGCTGCAGGTGGATATCTGCTCCACCGTGGAAATCCACGAGCTGCAGGGGAATCTCTGCTCCGGTGCCTGGAGCACCTCCTCCCCCGCCTTCTTCACTGACCTTGGTGTCAGCAGGGTTGTTTCTCTCACACGTTCTCACTCCCCTCTCTGGCTGCAGTTTCTGTGTCACAGCAACTTTTTTTTCCCTTCTTAAATCTGTTATCCCAGAGGCACTACTACCTTCGCTGATGGGCTCAGCCTTGGCCAGTAGCGGGTCCATCTTGGAGCCGGCTGGCATTGGCTCTGTTGGACACAGGTGAAGCTTCTAGCAGCTTCTCACAGAAGCCACCCCTGTAGCTCCCCTGCTACTAAAACCTTGCCATGCAACCCAATATACAGAGGAAGACCGCAAGCAGCGTGTTTGCTTTCTCATCCAATGTTAAATACAGAGTACGTGTTCCAGGTAAAATTTCATTCAGAGTCATCCTTCTTTCAACAGACAGCAAACTCATGGACTAAACATAATAATCCAAACTAAACCAATTTAAATTACCAAACAGCAAACTTGATTTGAACAATCAATTTAAACGTTGCTTTCCAGTTTTTTCCATTTCGTTTCCTATTGCAAGATTAATTTGTTCATTGCTTGAAATGATTAAAATACCCCAATCAGCAAATAAATAGAGCTTTAATGTAATACTACTTTTTGCTCATCGGGAGACTATAAATGCATTCAGCAATTATCTAACTTAACTTACAAAAATTAATCTAAGTCATATTTTCTGACGTTAAAATAGCAATGACATCTTATTTACTAAATCATTACAAGTGTACTTACTTCTGTTAAGTCATTTTTTGAAAGAAACTGTAACTTGATTAAAAGTTTGGCTTTTAAGTGGTGAATGAAAATACACTAGATGTGTTGGATATAAAAAGAAAAAAGGGAGACTTTTCAAAATATTACATATCCAACATAATTTATTAAACAATAAAAACATTATCTTTTAGTATATGGGTTGTAGGTAGCTAGGTATCCATCTACTATTTTTATATAAAGACTAGTGAAACTGTAGAGCTGGTAAATCTTAGCCTCTCACACAAAGATTTTATTCATAAATTGAAACAAGAAAAAAGCATTTCACTTTTTGAAGTTCCAATTGGCTTCTTAATTTTAAAGGGACTATTAATGAGAACTACAGAAAGTACTCTTGATATCTACAGTTGGTGTGACTGTCAAAACTATATATGTTATGCAGTCTTAACCACTTAAATAATAAATAAAGTCATAATAAATAAAGTCTTAAGCCTTAAAAAGTTGTTTGTTAAAGTTTTATAGGAATTGAAGTGCGCACAGGTAGAATATTATTTATACAGTTTGAATAAACTCTATTTCAGGTTTATTCCTAATACAAGCTCTTCCAATTGGATCTTTAAATGTATTTTAAAGGATTAAAAGAAATTTCTTAAAAGAAATATATTGGGGTTTTTTAAGTTTATTTTTAATCAGTTTTATCCGTGTTAGCCAAAATTAACATCAGTTTTATTCTCATTTGGGCAGCACCCTAAAGAAAATTTGTACATCTCTGGTCCTGCTTATGCTTCAAACATGGTACCTGACTTCCAGCCTTCAAATACCACAAACACAGCTACTGTTCTTGAGCACAGCAAGTAAGCCAGAAGGCTCACATCTATCACTCAACAAGACAGACCAGTACAGCTGATTTGACCATAGTCTCACAGACTGCACAAATCCCAGATGATAGGGAAAGAGACCCATTATATATACTACTAACATAACTTCGTACTCAACCCTTCCCTTATATAGATTTCTTGTTTTTCTAAACCAGATGAAGATAGAGGCAAGAATATTATTACTATGATGGAAGAAACAAGGACCAGTACAGACATGCTAAAACATAACACATCCATCATAGATACCTTGAGTCTGTCTCACAAGCTAGCAGAATTTACCTATCAGCTTTCACTGAAGTTAACCAAAGTAGTGAATCCCAAATATCTAAAGCAGAAGAACATAGCAATGAACTTGAATCTTGTCCTTTGTAGCTTGTGAGGGAGTTACAAGCAGCTGGAATCATAGTTGACTAAAGCGTCTGATATATCACCAAGAAACTGAATCTTTTAATTGTCCTTCAAATGTGAAATAATCTGGAGCAATACTGGAGAGAAATTCAACATGGATACTAAATTCAAGCCAGGTATCATGAAAGAGTATTGTTTGCATTCCTTAGCAGGAAATCTCATTTACAAACTCACCTAGTCCGGTTTCACATTTTTAATTCACCAAACCCAGAATCAGGGAAGGAGTCAGAAGTGAAGCTGCTTTCACAGAACTAACAGGTGTTCTCTATCTCTTATCAAACCACCTCTGAAGCATTAAACAATGCTGTCTCCCCTTGGAGGAGTGGCAAGCAGCCACCCAGAGAGACACACAAAGATTATGCAAGTCTTACGTGAAAAGATATGAGTATTAAACAAATACTGGAGATTATGCCACTACCCTTAAGACCTATTTCTACCACTTCTAGGATTCTCCTACATGAACCAATCTCCCTCTGGGCCTTTTCTACATCTCCATACAGCCATTGTGTGCAGTGATTACAAGACATTAGCATACACAATAAAGCACAAACATAATAAAACTCTAGCCATATGTCATCATGTAAAAACCAAGGTGGACAAGTGAATGAAGCTGCTAGTTAAAGGCCAACGTAACAAAAAGACAGGGGACGCTGGTAAGAAAAGATTGGTTTGTTTCTTTGTCTAAGAGTTTACCAGACTGGTTGTATTCATCCACAGTCAGTCACGAGTGATTAACTTACCACACAATCTAAGATGTTACTTAGGATTCTTAGTAAAGCAAAGCTCTCATCCACGACTACCCATAAATTTTTACTCTAGTTCCCTCTCAGTAGCTAAGAGTTCGGCTTACTTTTGCAAATAATGGCATAGACTTAGGTTGTATTGTAGCACTATGATGTATCTGAACTTTCTTTTTTTCATCTGAGGTAAAGACTACTGAAAACACATCAGATCTGCCCTCTGCTCTGTACAATGGCCTTTGATAGACATTTCAATCAAGTTCAGCATTTCCACCCTTAATTTTAGAGCACTCTGTGGTCTGAGGCCAGGGTATATGAAGTTCTGGTACCCTACAACACCGACAAAGAATCTTTTTGATATCTAGAGCAAAGTGTATTGTATCTCCTGGTGCTGGCAGCCAGGGAAAACTTCTGATAGTGTCAAACCTGGTGACAATAGCCACAGTAATGTTGCAGAAAAAAAACCCCCACAAATGGAGTTCATCTGTGGTGAAACCACAGCTTTATTATGACTCATCTAAAACAATAAAATGAAAAGCCCCAGGAACGAAAGTTCATCGCAAAGCTCAGTACTCCTTAAGTTAGTGAGGTGGCTTCTTTTTTGTTTTTTTAAAACCATTTTCTCTCACAAGAAAGTCTTTACATACAAAAGTTCCAGAACCTGTATAAAATTTAAAAATGTTCCTGAATAGAATTTTACAGAGTTATTGCCATGGATTTTCCCCTGAAAATATTAAAAAAAAAAAAAAAATGTTTTTGAAGGAAAAATTTCCTATGGAGATACAAATTTACTCTAGCTTTACAATGTATTTGAAAACAAGATGCTAGCAGTATAGCATGTAAATTTGAGAAGAAAAAATAAAAAGCATACAAACATATCATACCAATGCCATATTATACACTGCAGACAGAAAGATACAAAGATGCTTTCCTGAAATTTAAATATCCCTACTCATTACTTTTGCTGATTACCCTTGCCTTTTGTCAGCCATGCCTCTGAGTAGGTCTCCCTGAATACCTTGAATGTTCTGAAAAGTATGTTTGAAACACCATGACACCTCTTCAAATGATATTCACATATGGCAACAAGCATTCCTCGACCAGAAAGGAAATGAGAATACAAGTTTTATAGAGAATGTTTACACTTTTCTGTGTTCCCTAACACCTGGGAAAATCCCAGGTTTTTCGTCTTTGTGAAGAAAAAGCTCAAAGAAACGATATATAGTAAATGCATCTCTGTACTTTGAATCCTTACCATTTTGTTAGATGTAGTACAAATAATACAAGAAAAAAGCAATGCTAACAAAAAAAAAAAAAGCATTTTGAATGTGTTTTTGAAAGACACAGGCAAAGATTAAAGAATACCTTTTGAAATCATCCTGAAAGAAAAATGTTTCAGAAAGAAAATTAGCCCAAAAGAACAAAAAATCAGCATGCATCAGAGATAGTCAGGACAGCTAAGGTGTCCTCTGGACTGAGAACACCCTCCTCATTCAACATCACTTGAAAGAAAGTATCTGATTTCTTTGTGTAACAAATTCTTATACTGGTCGAATAATACAGTTCTCTCTGACAGCTACTTCCTATTGAAGAATATATGTTTTTTCTTTTCTCTTTTAATAAAATATTTCCTTTTAATAGTTTTAACTTATTTCATTAAAAAGCAGCAGTACATTTTTCATTTTCTACTCTAATACCAATGATCACCATGAAGAACAAAATTATAAAGAAAGGAAGAAAATGAATTCCTGCCACATGAAAGGAACTCTGGAGTAGAGGTTAAAAAATGGCTTTCTTAAAGAAACCATGGGTTTGATATACATGATGTCTTATTTCAGTATCAGATTTCACAGGCCCTTGTGGGTTTTAAATACATATGTTTAGAAAAATGAAGTAATGACTGTGCTACAATAAAAATGTACTAAACCCAAGAAAAACATTGCCACAAAATGTGCAATGTATAAAATGAAAAAAACCACCCCACCCTTCCAAATATTCTTGGCTTCAAGTTGGGTGAAGCTTATTCCTCAAAAAAAAAAAAATATTAAGGTGGAAAGTAAAGTGACTATGCTGAACAAGACATAGTCAGTAATCACCGAATGCCTTTTGGCCTCTAAAATTTAATCATCCTACACAAGGGACCTCTATGAAGTTATCCCAAGTTCTCTTGTTTAATTTGGCTTTTTAATTGGCCAGTCTCCACAACTTTCTCTGTAGTGCTTTAAGAATATCTTGTGTGTATTATTGAGATATAACTGGTTAGTCAAATGCAAATAAAAAATACACCCCACCCCTCCCCCAAAAAAAGTTACAGCTATTTTTAAGAACATTCAGCTCCACCAAGGTTCACACACTCATATAATTGTAGCCCAATTTACATTGGAAGGAACTTCCAGAAGTCATGTAGCCCAACCTCCTGCTCAAAGCAGGGCCACTTGGCTCTGGGCCTTGTCCAGTCAAGTTTTCTGCAATCTCCAAGAATGGAGACTTCACGGCCTCTCTGGACAACCTCCTCCCGCACTTAACTGCTCTCACTGGGAAAATATTTTTCTTAGTATCAAATCAGAATTTTCCAAGTTCCAATTCGTGCCTGTTGCCTCTCATTCCTTGCGTCTCATGCTGTCACTGTGCAACCTCCAAGAAAAGCCTGGCTCTGTTTTCTCTATGGCCTCCCATTAGTGACCTGTGGACTGCAATGGGATCCCCCTGAGCCTTCTCTTCTCCTGTGTGAACAAGCCCAGCCCTCCCAGCCTTTCCTCATACATCATAGGCTCCAGCCTCCAACCATCTTGGTGAACCTCCACTGGACTCACTCTGGTATATCAATCTCTTTCCTGTACTAGGGGGGGCAGGTACTCCAAATGGACATGGTACTCCAGATGTGGTCTCACACATACTGAAGAAAGGGGAAGGAACAGTTCACTTGACCTGCTGGCCACGCTCCTGCTAATGCAGCCATGGGCTTGGCCTTCTTTGCTGCAAGGGCACATTGCTGGACTAACATCTGGCTTGTTAACCATCAGGACTCTCAGGTCATTTTGTGCAAAGCACATTTCTAGCCTGTTAGCCCCCAACCTGTACTGCTGCATGGTTACTATGTCCCAGATGAAGGAGTTTGCTCTCGCCTTTGTTGAATTTCATGAGGTACCTGTTAGCACAATTCTCTTCTGTCTTGATCCCTCTGAACAGCAGCCCAGTCTTCCAGTGTACCAATAGCTCCCTCCAGTTCATCCAGATAATCTCCAAACTTGCTGGATGTGCACTCTGTCCCACTGTCCAGGTGTTTAATAGCAACATTCAACAATAATAGCCTCAGTATCAATGCCTGAGCAACACCACTTAGCAACTGGTCACCAACTGGAGTTAACACCTTTGATCAAAACACTTTGGGACCTGCAGTCCAGGAAAATTTCCATCCACCTTATCATCCACTTATTGAGTTCCTATATCACCAATCTGGCTGTGAAGATACTATGGGAAATTATGCCAAAGTTCTCGCTAAAGTCAATGTAAACAACATCCACTGCTCTCCTCTCATGCACTGAACCAGTCATCTGGTCATAGAAGGCGATGAGGCTGGTCAGGCATGATTTGCCCTTGCTCATTCATACTGGCTTTCTGCCACACTTGCTTGGGCCGTTCATATTCACCAAGGAAGATGAAACAGTCTTCCTGTGCCCTTTTGTCCATAGTCTGATAATCAGCCATGGCCAAGGCAGTCATCAACCTTCACACCTTCAATGAGTTCTTTCTTGTTCATGTGTAACAAGTCCAGGACATGTCCCCTAGTTGGTTCATCAATCACCTGCATCAAGAAATTGACCTTCAGGAATGCCCTGGCTTGCTTGCATCCCCCCCAACTACTATGGCCTCTAATAATTGCAAGATCCCGTCATCTACTTCTTGGCCAGATGGTCAGCAGCAGATGCCACCACAACATTACTCATGCTGTTCTGCCCTCTGATCTCTCCCTTAAGTGCTCAACAGGCTCAGTAGCCGTTCTAAGGCAAAGCACTGTACACTCCTGGCCCTCCTTTGCATGCATTGCCCCTCTTTGCCAGCCTGTATCCAGGCAGCATTCCACTGTGTGAACTATCCGTCCATGTCTTTGTAACCCTAAGGAGCTCTGCAAGCGTGCACAGACTTGCAATTCCTCCTAGGCTTGTTTCCCATCCTCTGTGCATTTGTGTACAGGCACTTGAAATGAACACCCCAGTCATACTGCCTGCATAAGGAAAGTGAAAGGTTTCTCCAATTATTTTGTTGCCCAGACACTTCCTCAATGTTCCCCACACCTTCACTTCTCTTAAAATTGCAGCAACCCTCCCATTAAGTAGCTACTTCAAAGCCCTCCAGAAAACGTTACTGGGACTGTCACCAATGAAGTCCTTGCCACACTCCATCTCGTGGATCCTGTCCCTGTTCAGCAGTCCTTATTCCTCAAAGAGGGGACCATAGCTTTGCCCATGACATCAGCCATGCAGCTACACTTTGACTTGAGGGATGTGCCCTCTGCCACCTGAGCATTTCCACCTCACTGGCAGGACTGAGGAAAATACCACCTGGGCATTTCTGCTCTTCACCCTTGTCCCCAGGGCTCTGCCGTCATTTTTTATATACTTGGGCTCACCCCAGTAGTATCATGGTAGCCACATGGATGAACAGCAAGGGGTGAAGTCTGAGGGCTGGACAAGCCTCAGATATGTCCATCTGCAACATCTGTGATTCAAGTACCCCAAAAGAAATAAACCTCCTGCTATACGAAGTACACCAGGTTGGCAGAGGGGTGCCTGTGTCTCTGTCAGGATATGGTCTCAAATAACTGTCACCCTCCTTTTCTTCTTCATATACACATTTGCCTGAGCCTCAGCTGGCTCTGATGTCTCCCCTGACAATCTTGCTCACCTCCTTCCAGGGCACTACACCTATCCTTCTCTGCAGGCAGAGAATCTCCCTTCTACTGCCAGAAGTCATAAATTTCCAACTTCCCAACCTTAAGAGTCTCTATCCACAGCTCATTTGACTATAATCTCTAGCTGCCTCTACTTCACATCCCAGAGCTTGGGTTCCTGTCTCTGCAGAGATCCTATTGATCTCCTGCTTGTCCCCTCTCATGCTGCATGGTCCACTCATCTCCCAGAGCTCCTTCACCTGGCATCTCAGCACCTTGACCAGAGTGCACTTCCCATGGGTGAAGCCACAGCCCTCCCCAGTGTGAGTCCTAGACCTGGGAGTGCAGCCCAAGACCTGGAGCTCTCTTTGGGCCAAGGCCTCTGATGTGCCAGGAACAGCTGCTGGCGACCATGCCCTATAGCGTATCAGTATCACCACTGCACAGTCCTAAGCAGTCCTGCACTGTCCTGAGCTAATTTTCTGCACCCCACTGTGGCCCTCTTGTACTAACTGCTGTGATAACTGCTAGACCTCTTAGCTCCCTCTGTTGCCTGGCTCTGGGACCTGCACTCTTGCCCACCAGTTATACAGCCAGTCCTCAAGCATTCATCAAACAGGTGCTTGACACTGCTTCAACAGTCAGCTGAAGACAAAATACATAGTCCACAACCAGCAAGTAGCCAACAAAAGCTGTCTGTATGAGCTCACAGAAGCAAATGCCTCCGTAGGCTGGCCCTGACCTGCAGCAGCAAGCCACTGAAGTTCCCAGAAGCAGGAACTCCCAGATTTTCCCTGAAGATTCCTGAAGAAGCCTGGAAACTCCTACAGCTGCTAGGTCTCTGATTAGCTGCCTCTGCCGGAGATCTGCAACAGAGTGACAAAATATACTGCAAAAGAACAGCAGGACTTCTGAGCTGCTGCACCACTCACAGAGGAAGCCCGTGCAGCATCTGACAGTGGCTTCATTAACTCTGTTACAGAGTGAAAAAAGGGAAAACGCGGCAGAACAAATTGTTGCCAGAAAACCACTAGGGGCCAGGTCTAGTTCAGAAGGCTGAGTAGGACTCCTACTTTATCACGCTATACCAGGAACATAACCCTGATGCAGTCGCAGCTTCCAGCCACACTGCTCCCCAACTGACTAGCAGAATCTCCAGCCTTTCTTATCATCCGCAGAAGGGGCTTTTGTTACTGCAGCTGTGTCACTGACAAGACACCACCCTGCAGTTATGCCAGCAATAGTACATTTATGTACCTGTATGTAAGGCAATGGAGTAGTTTCTGCTTTCACCAATGAGGTTTGCACCAAGATTAATACTGGGCTCATGTCACTTTCAGCCAGCTCTAACAGTCAAAGCAGAAGATTGAGTGGCTTCCCTCTAAGGCAGACCACATGTTCCTGCCTCCATGACATGTTCTCCCTGACCCCTCCCCTCCTTTTTCTTTTTCCTTAAATCTTGATTATTTCCCCAAATAGCCATGTGAATGCTTGTGCCAGCATCCAGGGAGGTGGGCAGCCCAGAACAGGAAAAGCAGCTTGGAGAGAGCGGGATTATTCTTTCAGCTGCAATATTGGTTTACAGTAACTGGAGAAGGATGGCCTCAGACTGACACAACTGGTTCCCATTTCAGACTCCTCAGAGCAAGGCCTGTATTTCACCTTTTGTCAGTAACACAACATGCTCCCTCCAGCCGCTCCCGAACCTACATGCCAGATGCAGCTGGCTCGCCTGAGCTATAACCCCTTGGGTTGCTACATCTGGCATGAGAAGACGCAGAGGAGGGGAGAGACAAAGGTACCACCCTGCTGAGGGAAAGCAGAATTACCAAACTTGAAGGAGCCCCACACCCCCATGCATTCTTCCACTCAAGCCTAATGTCATGGCCCTGCTCTCTCACATGATTTCAATGCAGTTTTCCAGTCGTTGTCATTAAGACCAAGTGCAACTCAATTTATACAATTAGAATAGGTGCTTACAGACGTGTCCTTCCACCTTCCCCCAGTAATGAAAACACAAAAGGCAAATAAAACATGCTGTTAAAACCTATTAGAAGAAAATTTTAAAAGGTAAGCATATTTCAGAGAAAAGGCTTCAATTGTGGCAATAGTTAACCATTTAAAGGAAATAATCAACAAGTATTCCTGAGCAAAGTTCACTACTGTACAGTTTAAAACTATTGTTTATATTTTATGAGAATTATGGATTACTTTTTTTCACTTCAGAAATCTTTAAATCTTGAATATGTTACGCAATGTTGAGCTACCACATTGTTGTCTAATATGAGATTACTTTACTAAATAATATTTCTCCCTGAAAGGACAGCATTAAAGCAAATTGCTATGCAGAACTTAAGTGATTTATTTTTCTTTCTTTACTCTCACTAGCAAAAATCTTAGTAAGTTTGAGTTATCCTAATTAAATTGGGTTATTAACTTTGCCCATTCTTAAAAACTGACACATGCCAACATGCTGGCCTGCCAGTTTGTTACATTGTGCCATTTCAGCCACACCACCCATCTGCCTAAGTAGTCAATTTTCCAAATCAGTAAGAAAGTTTTTAATGCAATCAATTTTCCAAATCAGTAAGAAAGTTTTTAATGCTTATTACAATTTCTATGGAAATTTTTACCTGGAAAGAATGTAACTATTCACTGAATAGCAATGCTGAAACCACCAAAGCTGAGTTATTTTAATATAAGAATTTTACAGTTTTTACTTGATGGAAAGTAATTTCCAGGGTCTTGGTTACCACATACCAGTACCACATACAAGTTCTTCCTGGCAGTTAAATTTTTAACTTTGCTGCTAACAGCATTCAGTTACAGATTCCTCAACCACAGTGGACTTGCTTGGACTTGTTTCCTTTTTATTCTTTTTATCTCATTTTCCTTTCCATCTCCTTTTCTTCTGTTCTTTCCTTTCTCTTTCTTTTCCTTTTCTCTCTTCCTCTTTTTCTCTTCTCTCTTTTCTTCTTGTCCTTTTCTTTTTTATCTCCTTTTCACTCTGCTGCCTTTCATTTCTTTTTCTTTCCCCTTTCTCTCTCCTTTCCTTTTTATCTTCTCTCCTTCCCTGTGTTCTGCTCTCCTCCTCCTCTCTCTTCTCTCATGTTCTCTCTGTTCTTTCCTTTCTGCTCCTTTCTGCTTTTTTCTTACTTCTGTCTTCTCTCTTTTCTTTCCCTGTATTTACTCTCTTTCCTCCCTTCTCTTTCCATTCTTTCCTCTTTTCTTTCCTTTCTTCTTTGTTTTTTTCCTCCCTTTTCTTTTTTCTCTCTTCTTTTCCACTCCCTTTCTCTCCTCTTTCCCTTCTCTTTCTCTTACCTCTTTTATTCCTCTCTCTCTTTCTCTCCCTTGCTTTCTCTTTCTTTCCTCTTGTGGTAGGCTAGCCTTGGCCAGCTGCCAAACGCCCACCCAGCCACTCAATCCCCCTCCTCAACAGGACACGGGGAGAAAAAGGGATGAAAAAGCTCATAGATTGAGATAAAGACAAGAGGCAAAACAGACTCAACTTGAAGAAAATTAATTTATTGCAAATTAAAATAGATTTGGGTAGAAAGAAACAAAGACAAAAAAAATTCAAACAGCTCCCTGATTCCAGACTCAACTTTCCTCCTTCACTCTTGATTCCTCTACCTCCCCCTCACTGAGCAGTGCTGAGGGATGGAGGGGGCTACAATCGGTCCATAACAGCTCCTCTGTGCTGTGCTGCTGCTTCCTCCTCACTTTTTGTCTGCTCCAGTGTGGGCTCTCCATGGGCTGCACTTTCTGCCAGGACCCTGCTCCAGCCTGGACTCTCCATGGGCAACAGCTCCTTCAGGAAATATCCAAATGTTTCAGTGTGGAGTCTGCCACAGACTGTAGCGTGGGTACCTGCTCCAGCGTGGTCCTCCACAGGCTGCAGGGGAATCTCTGCTCTGGCACCTGGAGCACCTCCTCCCCTTCCTTCTTCACTGACCTTGGTGTTCACACTACTGTTTCACGCTCTCTTTTTTACCCTCCTCTTCTGCCTGAGTACTGGTTTTGCCCTTTCTTAAATATGTTACCACAGAGGCACCACCATCTTGGCTTCTGGGCTCAGCATTGCCCTATGGTGGGTCTACTGGTGCCAGCTGGAACCAGCTGTGTCCAGCCTCTCCTCACAGAGGCTGCCCCTGCAGCCCCCACTGCCAGCACCTTGTCATGTATACCTATTCTTTTCTTTCTTTCTTTTCCTTTTCTTTCTCTCTTCTCTTCTTTCATTTCCCTTTCCTCTACCCTTTCTAGTTCTCCATCTTCTCTCCCCATCTCTTCTTTCTTCTCCCTTTCGCATTCTTCTCCTTCTGGCTCTTCTCTCACTCTCTTCTCTTTCTTGCCCTCACCTCTCTCTCCATCCTATAATATCCTATTCTGATAAAAGAATCATACTTATTTTAAAGCAGAAGTATAACATAATAATAAAGCTCTTTTTATGAAACAAGAACAACTGAAATCACAAAATTTCATTTTATTTTTGTTTATTTCTATTCAAAACAAAGAAAGTGTACCATATCTTATTTCTTCTCACTCACAAAAATTCAGGAAAATCTCCACAGCTTTTTTTCTTTATTTCTTCTCCCCAGTTTTCAATTAGGGCAAAACTTCTCACTGAAGGAATTTAGAATTTTTAAACTAAATGTCGAATTCTGGGATGATTATGCAAAAGTGTCATGGTTATTTTTAGCATCCAAAACATAGTATCCAACCCAAAAAGAGAAAAAGGAAGTTAAAACACATGAGAACAACCTATTTCTACATCTTCAGTTCACACTCAATCGACAAAAAAAAAAAAATTCTTAAATCTATTGTATCATGTGAAGGAATGAATGAATGAATGAAAGAAATGAAACATTCCTTCCCTTACAAAAGATTTTTCTCAGTATTGTTGTATTTGAAGAGTAATTCAGCACTTGAGTTGTTTTACTCAACCACCAATACCAGCAGAAAAATCAAACTGATATAAAGAATAAGGAAGCTGGGAGTAATCACAAATAAATAAAGATTGGATCCAAAAGCAAATTACTTGTTTCTAGCAATATTTATTCATACAAAAATACTTCTGCAAGCAAGATGATACTTTCACACTTTACTTTAAAATAAATGTAATTACTACAACTTTGTTGACTAATAAGTGTCAATTATGTCCTTAAAATGTTTTTGTTAAGAGCTCTAACCTGTAAGGAAAGCCTAAAAATAAATACAGAACGGGCAATCACAGTACATCCTGTACCTTTAAAAATGCAGCAACACATGATTTATTGTATTGGGTCAAATTAAAACATTTGGGTGGATGAAATGTTTAAATTATACTTGTTGTACGTAAGAGAGTTTAACTTGGCAAAACAGCATAGCAAAAGGTTCTTTCCTTCCCTCAAAGGACTGAGCAGATACTTTTATTTTTGTGTATTTACTTAATCCAGCTGTTGCAATTCATACTATTAGTAGATCTTTTTTTGACTTAAAACAGCTCATTAAGTCTGGAACAGAGAGACTTAAGTTTCTATTTAACTTATAACTAAAAGCCAATCTAATTTCAAAATGTCACAGATAATGTTTTAAAATTATAACAACAGGAGCCATCAAGTAATTTGTAAAAACAATGCATTGATAATTAAAATAAAAGTTTTAGACTGTCCATTCTTGATAGGCACATCATTCCATCTGAAAGGAAGCTTGATTCTGCTGAAGTCATTAATAAAGTCCCTTTGAATGTAGAGGCTGAGACACACATACATACAAAGAGCCAAAGAAACATAACATAATGTGGTATCACAAACAAAATCCAGTCTAAACCAGAAATTGTTTTCTGTTAGTCATCCCAATCACTGTGTCTAAGTATTTTTAATAAAGAATTAAATGGTAAGTATAATATTAAATCAATTGACAGTACCAAACAGGTAATAAATTCTTGCATTGTAAACCTGGGCACAAATACTCTTGTATCACTACTACTTCAGTTTATACAGTTCACTGAGTCTTCTGACTGAATGGTATTTTGATGCAATTGCTTACATTAATATCCTTAAGCTACTACTACAAACAGAGAAAAGTTAACAGTTGGATTGGGATTAGTGGTGTTAGTTTTGGATGAAGGGGACAAACAGTGAAGAGTAGACATACAGTTTGAAACTGCCTAATTTTCACTGGCCTAGAAAAGATTCCCTGACTGAAAGAAAGCAGTCTTTAAAAAACACAAAACAGAACAAAACAAAAACTTCCTGCTTGTCATATATTCTTAAAGATTTCTTCTCAAAAAGTTCCTTGCTATCCTTTATAGGTCATAGCTCTTTTTCCTTTGTGACGATTGTAGGGAACACATGTTATTTTTGACACAATGATTCCATATTTGATAATGGCTACCTAAAGTATTTAGCAGTCTGTAAAACAAAAACTCAAGGTGCATTGGTAACATAAGAAAAAGAAAGGAAGCAATAACAAGTAATGAGGGCCATTTGCAAGAGACAATAATAATTGTCTAGATCCCATGCTTGTTTTATTTTATTTGTAAATGAAATATAAAAGCATGCAAGTGAAGATCTTTTAGGAAAAAAGGTACAGAATGCTGTATCTTGATAGATTCCTGATATCAGATAAACATATCTTATGCAAGCTTATTGAAACATATAAAAGATACAGCAGTAGCTATGGATGCTATAAGATGGCAAATAGGGTGACTCAGCTATTTTTGCTTGTTTTTTCTTTACTAGTAAAGTAGGTTTAGTACTACCTTCCAGTGAAAGAGCTACTAGATCCCATTTTCCTTTTTTCATATTACAAATAAAATGAAAATCAAAAGAAATGGAGGGAGGAATCAATTTGTCCTCTTTCAGCTATTGAGGGCAAACAGCAAAAGAGTTCTTAGGAATCTTTTGAGTTCTTTCCCATAGCCTTTGCTATTGGAATAACTGAGCAAAGGATGTATTTGAGTATAAATATGCATGTAAGTGCATGTGTATGTGTACAAAGGTGAATTTGTGTCTGTAGGTGTATTTACACACTCAAGCACATAAATACAGTTTCCTAAATACAATATTTAAGTTCTTTTATTTACAGTTTAATTCGATATATATGTTTTAGTTCACATTTCTCTGTTGATACTGTAAATTTTTGCCAGCCACACAATTACTGGTTCTAGCATACAGGTATCACAAAACAGCCTCACTGACAAATGCAGTTTATTGGGATTACAAGCAGAATATGGGAGCTTTCTATACCACTGAAAGAAAATCAGATCTTGCATAAAACATATTTTTCCTTTGTATGATAGTACGTAAGCAAGCAAAGATGTTTAGGGACTTTTTAAATTCTGTTCTGAAATTAAGAACATGCACATAATTTAATTTCACAGTAATTAAGAAGACTGCCTATGAGACTCAAAATAAATAAAATGGAATTGCTATCAGCTAGCCTTAGATAGAAAAGAAATTAATGTATGTAACAAATTTTCTCAACAGTTATACCTGATCTTCTTCATAGTCCTCGGACAGTGAAATTCTGAGGCTTTTTTTGGTCTTCATTCCATAAAAACGTGCTTCAGAATTTTAAATTAAATATGCCAGTGCATGACTATAAGAGAACTAGTAAATTTTT